>RQIL01006509.1:0-12446 GCA_003951145.1 Jimgerdemannia lactiflua
TATAGGCCATAGCCACATTTATTACCAAGACAACTATCTAAACATTTTATTTGTCCTCATATTACATCGGTAGCCCGAGCTCACTCCATGCTACCCCACACCCACACTCACCCTCCCCCCTACCTCTACTCACTCAAACACTATCTCATTACCAATCACCCTCACTCGACCCTCACTCTTGCTACATATAATCTCTACCAGCTTTTTACAGCTCCTCTCCCCAGGGCCCCAGCCCCTCTGCCAGCCTGTCAGTATATCTTTCATCAACCACAACCACCTCACCATCTTTTTTCCCAGAGTCAACTTCTTTCCATTCTCAAAAACTGCCAATCAGTATTCTGCCATCCCTACCCACACTGCGACAACCCACCCCAGCATGAGCCACTCATTGCCTACCATGCCCAGCACTATTGCCCTAAGTACATCCCACCTCCACTGCTCATGTTCCCTATTTTTACTCCCTATATACTGCCCTACCTCTCTCTAAAAATCTTCCAGCACCACACACTCTCCCAACCAATGCTCAGGGGTCTGCACTACTCCTCTGGCCTGCCCAACCCCTAAGCACTCCTTATACTCAAAGTCTCCACCCACTACCAAATGCCCAGCCCTATAATTCAGCATCACATTTCACCTCATCAATCTCCACCACACCACCCAGAGCTTCAGGGGGATCCACTTCTTCACCTCTGCCCCCCAAGCCCAAAGTTCTGACCAATCCCACTCCTCTCCAATCTCTACACCCTGCCACCCAACTGGCCAAAGATCCAAGCCAAAGCCCTGTTGACTATCCACCCCATTGCCCAGCTTGAAATTGATTACCGGTGATCCTCCTAGCAACAACTTGTGCCACTGCCACATCTCTGGCCCCCAGTGTTCCTCCGCCTCATTCTCCTCCTATCGAAGTCTAATTCTATGATCTCCTTCAATCACTCCCCACCAGAAATCCCAATATCTAAGCCTCCTGCTACTGCCACATCCAACCACTGCCAATAGGTCTCCAGATGATCCCCTGGAGGCATATCTTGCTTCTCACACCTTTTGCATTAGGGGCACCCACCCTCCCCCTCTCAGTACTGATGCTCTTTGGAGCCACCATGCTCGCAGGCAGTGGAGCTTCTTAGGAATGTCCACCAGTCCCAGACCACCATGCTTCACCAGTAGTGATGGTATCTCCCAGCTAATCTGACTTCACCTCCCAGCCCAGATTCAATCCTTTGCCAACTTCAGCTATCTCTTCACCACCTAAGCCATGAAGTCCAAGTGGTATGCCAGGTACCATAGTTTCAGCATCCAATAGACATTCAGTATCATCACCCATCCTGCCAGGGAAAGATTATGTCCCCCCCAGCTTCGCAGTACATCCCCCTAAACTTGAACTCTGCCCTTCCACCAAGCCTTCAGCAGTACTGACCCATATACTGAGAGAAAGATGCCCAAGTACCTGACTGCCTCCTCTGCTGGTAGCACTGTTCCTATAATGTCCCCACCAATGATTCCATTCCCAAGCACCATTGTCTCGCACTTGTGCCAGTTCAGCTTCTGGCCTGAGCACCTTTCATACCAACCAACTGTTTTCTTGAGCTCTACCACATCTTGGACTGAACCCAGACCGACCACCATGTCATCCACAAAAGCACCCACCTTCCAAGTCACCCCTAACACCATCAGCCCTCCAATCCGCCTCCTAATTCTATCCAGAAGTGGTTCCAGTAAAAGAGCTTACAGGATAGGGGACAATGGGTCCCCTTGCAGCACTCCCCTCCCCAGTGAAAATGGAACTCCCTGGTGGCCATTTACCATCATGGCTGCCTTGCTTCCCTCCAGCATCTTCACAATGGCCCACCCCAATCCCTTCGGGATTCCAATTCTAGCCAATATCTTCTCCAACCACACCAGTCGCACTCTGTCATATGCCTTCTCTTGATCCAAGAAGACCAGCCTTCCATCCACTCCTGCTGCTCTCACTCCTTCAATGATGCCATGCACCCATGCCATGCAATCCCTAATCAGTCTTCTGCCAACAAAACCACACTGCTCCTTCCCCAGAACTTGCTGTGCCACTCCCTGTAGCTGCGCCACCAGAATCTTCATAATCAACTTTCTATCCATATCAAGGAGCATGATAGGTCTCCAGTTCATCCAGTCCTCTCTCATCCCCTTATCCTTATAAAGGAGCACTACCAATCCTAGCTCTTGGCCCCCTAGCCAATTTCTTGAGTCAATTACCACTCCACACATCTCCTTCATCTCCCCCAGCACTCCTTCAATATTCACCATTTTCTTCCAGAAATCCCATGGCAACCTATCCTCCCCTTGTGCCATCCCATTCTTTGTAGCTGACAGTACTCTTAAAATTTCCCCCTCCTGAATGGGGTGGGATAGCTCCCCCATCTCCTTGGCCTCTGGTGGGGTCCACTCCTCCAAAAATCCTTCTATGGTCCTCCCATCCTCCCCTCCCTCCTCCTCACTCCACAGGTTGCCCCAACACCTCTTGAGAGACCCCAGAATATTATGCACCCCTGTCACCATTTCTCCATCCTCCCCTATAATTCCTTCCCATCTCTGTCAAACCTTGCATGCTCTTAAAAGCCTGGTAAGATACCTAGTGTCCAGTCCCTATCACCTCAAATGTGCAACCATCCCCTGAACCTGAAGCTCTTCCTCCACCCTTATGGACTTCTTCATCTCTTCAATTTCCATCTTCATTCTCTCCATTCTCCACTCATCGCCCTCCTCCTCAGCCCCCTTCTGGCTCCCAGCAGATGCCAACAGGAGACCCTCCAGCCATCATGAGACTTCTACCATTCATTTTTTCCTGAGTCTCCCCTTAGCTCTCCCCACCTCCCCCCAATACACCTTTGCAGCAGCCTTCAGCTTCAGCTACTGATCTCCTACAGCCAATCCCTTCCTCCTCCAGTATACAATACTATCTGCCACCTCTACCCTCTTTTGTTCCCACACCCCCTTGTCTTTCAACAGGGCACAATTAATCCCCAATGTCCAGGCCCATTCTCACTCCCCCCAAATGTACCCTGCTCCGCTACCCCCTGGTGATCAGACCAGGGACACCACATCACATTCGGTGCCCTCCAGACATCCATCCCCCAACAATCTGCCATAAGAATCCAATCAATCCACATTCCCAGTCCATGCACCCAGTGAGTATAAACCACCCTGATTCCCCACTTCTGGTGCCCTGAATCTCCCAATGCACTCAGTCTCTCCATTTCCTCTCATTTATTCAGCCCCCTGCTTCTATCTGACACAGCTAGTCCACTATCGGATCTGTCCACCATGGCATCTCTAACCATATTAAAGTCCCCTCCAAGTATGTCAACTCCTGCTTCCACCAGAGATCCACTTTCCAACAACCTTTCTATCCAAGTTATTCTCTCCCTATTTCCACCGGACAATAGCAAGAGCCCACCACTACTGGCCCCCACCCTGGCCTCGCCCATACCCCCAACAGCAGTCGATCTCCCCACCCCTCAGCATCTCTCAGCTCCCCTTTGCCTTTTCTGATCAAGATTCCAACCTTTTCTCACCATTCTGCTACCCCTCCCCATTCTCCCAACCAGTTCAACTTGTCCACCTCATCTTCACATCTCACATCCTGCAGTAGAAAAACATCTGCCTCCAAATCCTTAAGCCAAGCAAAAATGTTTTTATGTTTCTCTGATCCCCTCAGCCTATTGACATTGAGTGAAAAAATATTGGTTGTACTGTTCATATTGATGTATGTGTGAGTTGTATGCCCACCCTAGATCTCTATATTCTGATCCATCCTAGACAAATCCAGCTCCCTCTCAGCATCCAGCTCCACCTCCTCCCTTTCCTTAGCTACCAATGCCACCAGAATCTCTTGCATGTCATCAGTGTTCTTCTCTTCCATCATTGAGCGATAGTCCTCACACACCACTATGCACATCTCTGATCCATTCCAGGCATTCCACCCCCCCATCACAATCTTATATACCTCTCCTTTCAACTCTCCCTCTCTAGCAGCATCCACCTCATACCCCTCATCCTCTAGGAGTGTTGTCAAATGCATTGTTGCCAGCTTCCCTACCACACCAACCCCAAATAGGATATCACTCTAGTCCTTCTCACTCAGCAGGCAAAAGTCCACATCCCCCAGCTCCTCATCTGCCAATTCTGTCATCAGCCTATGCAGCCAGAGCCCCTCTCCAGCATGCTCACCCCCTGGAGACATTGCCCTTTTCCCCACCAATTGTGCTCCATCCAAGCTCATGCTGGCTGCTTCATCCCACTCTTCATCTGAAGCATCCACCAGACTCTCTCCAGACATGCCAACTACCTAGCCCACCAAGGCCAATTCTGGGATACCAAATTGGACATTCTTCACATCCTTCAACAAAATATTCTCCATCACCACCCCTTTACTGCCAGACATATCCTCCAGCCTCCCATTCTCCTTATTCCTGTCAGCATCTCTCTGTCCTCCAGTCATCAAGAAGTTCTTCTCTTCAGTGCCTGCCTTACTCTGCTGAGAGGCATGCTCAGAGGACATGGAACCTCCAGGCCCCTTATGCCCTCCACCCCCCTCTATAGCCACCTCTGTCCCTTCACCTTTAGCACCCACCCCAAGCTTCGTGAGGAGCTCCTGCTGCTGTTTCTTCCTCTGAGCCCTTTCCCATATCATCTTGTCTACTTGGATCTTTTTTCCATTGATATCCACTACCATTGTCGCCTTTTTAAAGGCTCACCAGGCCTTCTCTCTCTACTCCACTACTCTCTCCAGCTCCCAAAGTGCCATCAATAGGTCCTCCTCCTCCTCCTCCAAGCCCCTAACCCTAGAGACTTTGCACTCAAAGGAATTCCACTTCATCACTCTGGGCCAGTCACCTTCCTTCCCTGTCTCCTCTCTCCCAGCCACTCTCAGCCATACCTCCACATCACCAGTGCAGAATGAAGTCCCTTCCCACATTTGAAATCCAATATCGACCACCTCACCATACTCTCACATAACCCTTCCAACTCTCTCCTTTGTCTTCTCTATTGACACTGTCAGGACCCCTTGACTACCAGATGCACCACTCTCAGGTCCCAGTGCAGGCACCTCACCATCAGGATAGCAACCTCTCCAACTCACCTCTTTAACCACTGCCACTACAACATGTTCCTCCTTGACAAATCCAACCTCCACTCCTTCCAGCCCTTTCAGAAACTTCACCGCGGCCACCTTACTCAATTACTTGCCCAGAAGCACCAGTACTGCCTTAGCCATCACCACCAGACCCCAGAAGCTAAGCATGACTATGAATTCTGAAATGAACTTCTTGAGAAACAGTACCACAACCAGCCCTGTCACACCATCAGCCAGATCTCTCTTGTGTATCACTGGCAATCCCCCAAACACCCCCTTGGGTTGATCAGCGGTCACATCTCATTTTTCTCCTGATCCCCAGTCACACCACTATCAGCAGTCACACCATCTCTGCTAGCCCCCCCTCTACTTGTCTTCTGCTCTCCACCACTTGGCCCAGCACTTCTACCACCTCCAAGCTTCTTCTTCGCCCCTCCAACTTGCTGCCATCTATCCTTATCACCCCCTCCAGCCCCACTCTTCACAGCTGCCGCAAAGTTCACCAGTTCCTCACTTCTCTCCTCTCCTCCAGCTCCTAGTCCACTCCCCCCACCATTTCTGACATTCACCTTCCCAAAAGACCCCACCCCAGTCCCTACCCCTCCTTTCCTTGCTGCCATTGGAACACTACACCAGGTCTTGACCCAGTATGCCAACCAGGAGGTTGAATCATCGCTATTTTGTTAGTCACTTTTCTAATAAACTATTCAAAAGTGTGTGTAAAAGTGTGTGTAATGTGAATGGTGATCAACTCATACCCTCTCCTCACTCCAATCATATATGGCCTCTACCAATTTCTGATGGGGACCCCCCTGTGGGCCCCACCCTTTCTGCCATCCTGATAGCAAGTCAACTAGTAGGCCCCCCTACCTTGCCACCTTCTCCTCCTTTGACATCAGCCTGCCCTACTCAAATACTGCCTGCTAGTGATCTGCAAGCCCTACACAAATCACCAAAACCCACCCCAGCATAAGCCATTCATCACCAATACCCCCCAGCATTCTCTTCTTTAATGCCTCCCATTGACCAATCCTTTGACTCCTGTAGCATCCACCCAACCTACCCCCAACCACTTCCCAGAACCTGTCCAGCACCTCACACTCTCCAAGCCAGTATTCTAGGGTCTGCACCACCCCCCCCTCCTGTCCCACTCCTTGATACTCCTCACACTCAAAGGCCACCCTGGGGACCAGATGACCTGACCTGAAGTTCAGCATCACATTTCGCCTTAGTACCCTCCACCACACCACCCAAAACTTGAGGGGTAGCCACTTCTTCATCTCTATACCCCATCACAGTCCTCTTCAATCCCACTCCTCTCCAATCCCCATTCACTGCCATCCCTCTGACCAAAGGTCATGCCCTATATCACCCTGACTTTTCACCCCATCTTCTAAGTCAAAGTCCATTGCTAACACTCTATCCAGCAGTAGTCTCTGCCACTACCAATCCCTATTCTATCCCAACTTCTCCATTACTCCCTCCCCTACCCCTACCCTTGCAAACACAATCTCTCCACCATCAACTTATACCCTTCCCTCACTCCTATCACATATGGTCTCCACCAATTTCTGATGGTGACCCCTCTGTTGGCCCCACCCTTTCTGCCACCCTGACAGCAAGTCAAATAGTAGCCCCTCCCACCTTTCCACCTTCTTCTCCTTTAACATCAGTCTGCTCTCCTCAAACACTACCTGCCAGTGACCTGCAAGCCCTACCTATATTGCTAAAGCCCACCCCAGCATGAGCCATTTATCACCAATATCCCCCAGTATTCACTTTTTTAATACCTCTCAGTGATCAATCCCATAACTCCTGTAGTACTCACCCAGCCTACCTCCCACCACCTTCTAGAAACTATCCAGCACCTCACCCTCTCAAAGTCAATGTTCTGGGGTCTGCACCACCCTTCCCTCCTGCCCTACCCCTTGGTACTCCTCACACTCAAAGGTCTCTTCCCAAGACCAGGTGACCTGACCTGAAGTTCAACATCACATTTCGCCTTACCACCCTCCAACATACCACCCAAAACTTGGGGAGTAGCCACTTCTTCATCTCCATACTCCAGATCCACAGTCCTACTCCTTCCCAATCCCCACTCACTGCCATCTCTCTGGCCAAAGGTCCTATCCTGTACCACCCTGACTTTCCACCCCATTCCCTAAATTAAAGTCCATTGCTGGCACCCCACCCAGCAGTAGTCTATGCCACTGCCACCCTCCTCCCCCCTGCTGCTCCCCCACAGTACAGCCCTTCCACCTTATGCCAATTATATGTGCCCCCTTGGCCACCGCCCACCAGAAACCCCTATACTGGAGTGTTCTACTCCCTTCCCCCTCCACAGAGTTGAAAGGTCTCCAGAAGACCCCCAGGGGGCAAACCTCACCTCTCATACCTTCTGCATTAGTGAGACCCATTCACCCCCTTTCAACATTGCCACTCTCTTTAACCACCAGGCTTGTAGGCAATGCATACACTTCAGAGAATCCACCAGGCCCAGGCCCCCCCTCTCCATCAGCATCACTGAGATCTTATACTTAATCTGACTTCAGTAGCCTGCCCATATCCACTCCCTTGCCAGTTTCAGCAGCCTCTTGACCAACTATATCAGAAAGTCCAAATGGTACACCAAATACCAAATAGTCACTCTACCAGCCAGAGAGATATGTTGCCCTCCCCAGATCCTCAGTACATCTCCCCACACCCCCACCTTGGCCTCCCACCAGGCCTTAGGCAGGACTGACCCATACACTGAGAGAAAGATCCCCAGATACCACACTGCCTCCCCAGGGGGGATGATTGTTCCAATAATATCACCTCCAACCAGACCATTCCCCAGGACCATTGTTTTGCACTTATGTCAATTCAGCTTCTGCCCAGAGTACTGTTTATACCATCCTACAGTCTCCTTAAGCTTGGCCAAATCCGCAATGATACCCAGGCCCACCACTATATCATCTGTAAAGGCCCCCACTTTCCAGTTCACACCCAGCACAGTAAGCCCTTCAACTCTCCTCCTGACTCGCTCCAACAATGGCTCCAAGAACAGAGCACATAGAATGGGTGACAAGGGGTCTCCCTGAGGGACCCCCCACTCAAGGGGGAAGGTAGCTCCCCTGTGTCCATTTACCATGATTGCTGCCTGACTATCCTCCAGAAGGCAGAAAATTGTGTTCCCCAACTCCTCAGGTATCCCAATCCTCTCCAGTATCTTCCCCAGCCAGACTTGCCACACTCTATTATAGGCTTTCTCTTGGTCCAAGAAAACCAATCTTCTATCCACTCCAGCAGCCCTTGCCCCTTCAATAACCCCATGTACCCAAGCTGTGCCATTCCTAATCAACCATCTCCCAACAAAGCCTCGCTGCTCTTCTCTCAGGACCTGCAGTACTACCATCTGCAGTCTTGCCACCAACATCTTTGTGAGAAACTTTCTGTCCATATCCAGAAGCATGATCAGTCACCAATTCTTCCAGTCCTCCCTCTGCCTCTTATCCTTGTATTGAAGTGCCACCAACCCTAACTTCTGACCACCCAGCCAAGACCCAGACTCAATAACCTCATCACACATATCTCTCATATTCTGGTACATCTCCTACACCTTCACTATCTTCTTCCAGAAGTCCCATGGCAGCCCATCCTCTCCCAGGGCAGTCCCTGGCATAGTAGCTGCCAGGACCTGCAGAATCTCCTCCTCTCTCACTGATCTCATCAGTTCTCCAAGCCCCTCCACCTTTGGGGGGCACCAGTCCTCCAAGCATTTCGCAATAGCCTTACTGTCTGCTCCTCCCTCCTCCTCACTCCACAACTTCCCCCAACAACTCTTAAGCTCCCCTAGGATTCCCTGGACCCCAGTCACTAAGCAGCTATCTCCTCTGATGATCCCCTCTCACCTCTGCTTCACTCTCCTTGCCCTCAGTAACCTAGAGAGGTACTTGGTCAGCCTCTCTCCTTCCTCCCACCTCTGCCACCTAAGCCTTGCCACCATGCCCTGTATATGGCTCTCTTCCTCCATCCTCCAGACTCCCTTCAGCTCCTCAATCTCCAGCCTCACTCATGCCACCCACCAATTCTCCATCTCCTCCTCTCTCCCATACTCCTTCAATGCCATCAACTGCCATAGTAGCTGCTTCATCTGGCAGGATGCCCACTTCTCCTTCATCTGCTGTAGCCTTCCTCTCTGCCTCCCAGCCTCACCCTAGTTCATCCTCACTACTTTCTTCAGCATCATTCACCAGAGCCTCACTGGAGCCCCCTCCTCCCTCCATCTAGTCATACTAGACACTATTTCTCCTCTCATCTCTCCCACAGGTCCCCATCTACCAGCAGAGCACAATTGAGCCACCAATGTCAAGGCCCCTCCCCACTACCCCCAAAGTTCCCCTGCCCTAGCACCCCCCAATGGTCCAACCAGGGGCACCAGACCAACCCAAGTTCTCACCAAACATCTTCTCCCCAGCAGTCTGCTGAGAGCACCCAATTGATCCTCATTCTAAGTCCATCAACCCAATGGGTGAAAACCTTATCTACTCCCCACTTGGCCCTCCCCACATCACTCAGCATGCTCAGCCTCTCAATCTCCTCCCATCTGCTCAGTCCACCACTGCAACCAACTACTCCAGCTCCTCTATCAGACCAATCCAGAGTAGCATCTCGCACCATATTGAAGTCCCCACCCAGGATATCCACCCCAGCTTCCATCAGAGACCCATCCTCCAGCAGCCCTTCCAATCAATCCACCCTCTCACCCCGGACTGCTGGACAGTAACACAATCCAACTACTATTGGGCCCTACCCTGGCCTCCTCCATATTCCCCAAACTAGATAATCACTCTATTCCCCAATGTCCACCAGTTCTCCTTTCCCCCTGTATATCAAGATCTCAACATTTCTATACCATTCAGCTACCCCACCCCATTTCTTAGTCCAATTCAGCCTGTTTACCTCCTCTTTACATCTTACATCCTATAGTAGAAAGAGATCAGCCTCCTAGCCCTATAGCCATTCAAACATATTCCAATGGCACCTCAAACCCCACAGCCCATTGACATTCAAAGTCAAAATGTTAGTTATACTTTTCAAAGGGAAAAATATTTATAGATAGTGCTGCTTTCACAGTTCCTTCAGACTTCTAGCTTGATGTCCATCCTAAACAGGTCCAAGAGATGCTCTGCCTCCACCTCATCCTCCTCAATCTCATTCCTTACTAATTTAGCCACAACCTCTTGAGCATCCTCATCATCTTTCTCCTCTGCTTCTTTTCTGTAGTCCTTGCAGACTGACCACCACAACTTAGCCCCATCCTTTATCACCCAAAGGTCTTCCACCACCCACCCAGCCTTCTCTCTCAAGTCAGTTTCTCTCTTTGCATCCACCTCATACCCCTCCTCCACCAGCAAGATTGCCTTCACCTCTGTCATCTGTTTGTCCACCACTCCCTCTCTCACCAGAATGCTCTGCCACTCCACCCCCCCCAGGACATGGAAATCTACCTCCATAAGTTTATCTGCTACCAGATCATTGAGAGTGCCCAGCAGCCATCCTGCCTCCCTGATATAACCAATATCTGGAGTCATGGGCCTCATGCTCTCTCTGGGTCCACTACTACACTCAGCATCCCCTCCCTCAACACCATAGTGCCCTCTCTCTACCCCAACCACTAATCCTCTGTATACAACATGCAGAACTCCAACTGTGCTCCTTCATCCTCCCTCTCAGGCTCTTGCACCAGAATGCTACCTGAGGTCTTCCCAATTCCAGGCCAGTCTCTCTTCTCCTCATCTGTATCAGGAAAGAACCCAGGCTCAACTTCTCCATTAATCTTCTCCTGTCAGGGGCCATGTTGTGAAATCCCAAGACCACCTATGATCCCTGGCAGAAGCATCATCCCTGCACCTATCTTCCTCTCAAAGCTTGCCAGTAGATCCCTCTACCTCTGCCTCTCCTGCCCACTCTCCCATTCCCTCTTATTCACTTGCACCTTCCTGCCATCAATCTCCTCTACTACCATCACATCCTCAAAGACCTCCCAGGCCTTTACTCTCTACTAAACAGCTCCTTCCAGCTCCCACAACACTATCAGTAGATCTTCTTCCTCCTCCTCAGTCCCCCTCACCCTTGACACTTTCAACTTCGAAGCCTTTGGCCAGTCACTCACCTTTTCTGTTACCTCCCTTCCAGCCACCCTTAGTCTCACCTCCATATCTCTTGTCCTGAACATCACCCCCTCCCACATCTGAAAGCCAATATTGATAATATCTCCATACTCCTTCATCACCTCACTGACCCTACCCCTTGTCTCCCACTAACACCATAGGGACCACCTTGACCCTAAGTGCACCAGTCTAGGGTTTCAGTACAAGTATCTTGACATTGGAACCACAACCTCACCCACTCTAATCTACTTCAACAGAGCCTCCACCAGATGATTTTCCTCTACAAATCCAACCACAACTCCATCCAGCCCCTTCAGGAACTTTCCTGATGCTACATCTACCAACTGCTTCCCCCACAGCTCCAGGATCATCTTTGCTGTCACTGCCAAACCCTAGAAGCTCACCATGACTGCAAATTCTGAGATTGACTTCTTGAGCAACAGTACCACCACCAGACTCATTATACCATCTGACAGATCATTCCTACACACCTGCCCCAATCCCCTCTGGCTCCCCTTGCTACCGTCAGCAGTCACATCCAGATTTTTTTCCAGATTGGCTGTTACACTACCATCAGCAATCCCAGCAACTATGCCAGTCATACCTCCCCCAGCCCCCTCCTTCCCTCCCCCAGAGAGTACCCTGCCAGCACCTTCAGACTTTTCCTTCTCCTTCCCCACTGTCTTCCACCCCTCAGTACTCTCTCCTCCTCTGCCATTTTTGATGGCTGCTACCAAGCTCACCACTCTACTATCTCCAGCCTTCTTATTCAACTCCTGCCCCACTCCTGCTCCTCTATCCATTGATGGTCCAAAAAGCCCTGGCCCAAAATCTATCCCTTTCTTACCATACTGCCATTTGAATGCTGGCCCATCTCCAACACTAGTACACTTGCCAGAATCTTGTTTAGTCACTATTGCCTTAAGAGTTTTCTCCAAGAAACAATGAAAAGTGTGTTGAAAGTGTGTGTGGAAATTTGTGTAACATGAAAGTTACCAGAGAGAGATATACATTGTAGTTGCTATCTGTTAAGAATTGTATCTCTTGAATTATAATTACTTATCTTCTTTATTATTAATATTTCTGCTATCTCTTGGTCTTTGGGCTGCCAAGATATTATATTCTGGTAACTATCCCTTAGGTTGATTAAATTTGCATACAAATTTGTCTGCAATTTTTTT
>RQIL01006520.1:0-12445 GCA_003951145.1 Jimgerdemannia lactiflua
CCCCGATATATTGTATCAATTTGGTTACTGTATTTTTATTACGTAGATCAGTTATTAGTTCGCAGCTTGCAAGGACATTTTCGGAGTGCTTCGGGCACAACCGTGCGTCATATACCATTCCGTAACACCTCACCCACAAGGTCCACTTCATCTGTGGGGAGGCTGTTAGTGTAGCGGTATACCTGTTCATATGTCCCAAGTCGACAATGCATTTATTGCTATAATATCTATGCTAGTCTTATTAAAATACCACTGCACTCACAGCAATAAAGACTTTTACAATTTCTGCAGCAATTAAGCCAAGACCACACAATACTAGCCGCCACAGTTCATATTTCCTCAACAGAGTTTGCCTAAGCTGCCATGTGGCGAGCATTTGAGCAAAGGAAGCAGATGAGGTGAATGAGCTTCAAAACACTGACAATGACAACCAATATCGGGTTCCGTCCTCTCCCAAAGATGGACGATCCGAACCGGCTCTACGGCTCTGGGCATACGTCGACGTTTAGAACGGCGCCGCTGTGACAAGGGCATACAAGTCGAGGATCATCCCTGCGTCTAAAGGCCTAGAGTGTTTTTGCGACAAGAGCAAGCGCGAAGATGACAAATGGTCTGAGGAGTTCGGGAAACAGCTCGTGATCCATGGAGAAGACGAACTGGTCGACGGAGACGCTGTTGACAGCGAGGTAACTACGTGGCGACGGTGGCATGGTGACGGAGAATCCGATGAGGGACATGACCATGTTGTGTCTGCCAAACACCCAGCCTATGGGTCAGAATCCTTAAGAATACCATGACCAGGACAACGATCGCCTCAAGTTTTTAAGAAGGCCGGCCTGACCCACTTCGCAAACCGGGAGAATATAGATGAAACCGAAGTAGCAGGTGTCTGAAGTATTCGAGAATGTAGCATTATTATGTTGCCCTTTATGGGGCACCGATTTAAAGAGTAATGGGCAAAGGAAGATGGCACCATTGCCGGACGTGTTTAGGCTCCTGAGGGAATGGGTTGCGTAAAACATGTATATACTGTCCCTGCACCGATATAAACAACTTTGTCACCGAGAAGGTCGGATAGATGTATGGGAGTCGAGCTTGCGTGTCACTAGCCCGATTCTAGCTCCTATATCACAAACCCCACCTTCAGAGGCAACCATGGATTCTTCTCTCCTATCGGAAGCATCGGCCGAATTCCAAAATGTCATATTTACGAAAAGGGAAGGTTTTAACCGAGCATATCGGCATCCGAAGGTTCATACTAAAATCTAATGCGTATATATATTTTGTTTGCTATGAGATTCAATGAAATCAGATGCGCGATTTATCAAGTTGAAGAGCATTTGCTAAACGGGGAACCGTTGTCTAAAGCTTGGGATCAGGGCAGCAGCACCGAGTCTTGGAGAGCAAAGTCTGGTGCGAACAACACGATATTCAATCCACGAGTGTTAGGAGAAAGTCGAAGAGCTGAAATAAATAATAACTAGTGTCCCCTAAAGGACAGTTTTACCAGCTTTACCCAGCAAACTCGTAGACACATACATGCATTATGGACTCAGATATTCAAATCATTATAGTTCAATGCACATTTTCATATGTACAAAATCGCCTCAAGTTATCATCTTATTAGAGTGAAGGAGGTACTGATGAAATGGTAGACTAAGGGGCGTAGAGCAAAGGAACCTGCCATGTCAACTTCGATATGCCTTGCTGCATTGTTTATGAGTCATGAACCGATGACAAATGGTTAGAAAGGAAATAAATTAAACAAATTGCCGATCAAAGAGATATATGCTAATTGTACGAAGTGGGGCAATGGACAAAGTTATGCTGTACGAAATTTATTGATGCTACATAAACAACGACCTTATTACACCATTAATTTTTCCAGCTGATTCGAAGGGTAATGACGGTATGAGATGTTAAGAAGCGAATATTTTCACATAATCATTACTACACAGATGAATAAAACCTCAAAACATGGCGAATTCGAAAAAATAAATAAATTACGGACTCACACTTTCAACTGTCTGTCCTTGCCGCCACTAGCTACTTTGTCACCCCCTGGGCTCCAGTCAACAGAGAAAACCTGCATGTATGTTATCAAGTGAACGGCGATGAGATGGTCAGTACATGCAACTGTACCGCAATAGCCTGTACCACACGACCACTAACTCACCTCGTCGATATGACCGGGCAGGTCGAGCTTAATCTTCTTGGTCTTAAGGTCCCAGATCTTGAGAGTGGTGTCCTTGCTGCTGCTGATGAGCATTCGGCTGTCGCTCGACCAGCAGAGCTGGTACACGGGTGCGACGTGACCCCGGAGGGAGGCAATGAACTTGCCGGTAGCGCCGTCCCATAGTTTCACCGAGTTGTCGAACGATGCGCTCGCCACCAGTCGCCCATCCGGGGAGAAGCTCACGTGGTTCACAAGCTTCTGGTGGCCTAGGTGAGGATTCGAAGGAGTGTGTAGTATGAGGGCTGTGATATGACCTGGTTCACGACAAGAGAAGCAGGAGGCAGTGAGAGACCTCGTACCAGTTAACCGTGCAATCGGCTTCTTGCTGTTTTCAGGCTCCCAGAAAAACATTGTGAAATCGTCCGATCCTGAGACGAGCCGCTCAGGCCTGTTGCCCTTCGCCGCCCTGTACCGTTCCAGTGCCATGACTTGACCTGTGAAACCCCATGCAAGACAACATCCATCAGCTCAACCAATATTATGTGTCTTTATGCGAATAGATAGCAGATAAGCCAATGTTATTCTAATTTCTCCTGCTAAGAATGATTTACCTTCCTCCTCAGTCTTGTATCCTTTGCCAGTGTGATCGAACGGACCCGTTCGCAGAACAAAATCGGTGCTCAACGCCAACGTGTTGACCTATTAGATGCACGTTGCTTATTATAAATACCAATCTGGTTGAAACCTTGACAAGGAAAGAGAGCTCACAAAAAAAGAGAGATATCTGTAGTCTCCTTCGGACGACATTCTATTGCTTACCCAATGGCCATGACCCTCAAGCGTTTTTACCAGGGATCCCTGTATGATACATACGCAACAAACAATGAGTTTCATTTCAACCTTTCCTTGGATGTCGGACGAAATTGCTAACAATAAATTCACGAAATCGACCAACAGACCAGCCCGCCAAAAGAGAAAACTTGACAAATATGTGCCCACCGTCTGTGTGTCCCACACTTTAATTGTCTTGTCCTGCGATGCCGTATACAGCAATCCCTCCCCCCCCCATTTGACACATGTAACAGCAGCCATGTGCTGCGATATGGTCATCACAACGCGGCGCAGCGATGTGTCCCAGATGCGCACTGTGTGATCTTTCGAGGAACTCGCCAGGCGGTTGGCCTTTGGGTTGCTGAGTCCCCGAGGGAAATGAATTTATTAGCATGCGATATAATAAAAGTACTCGAAGCGAGTGGAAAGCAAGCCATCGCGAACAAAAGATCGAGGAAGCTAACATACAGATGGAACGGTTCCCAAGCCAAACATGTGATCCACTTTGTGTGCCCTTTTAGCTCGTCTCCCATGGGCTTGCCCGTGTTGGGGTCCCATAACCGCACCTGCAAACGACACATTCGATCATTAGAAAGACAAATGAAGTCGTGCTATACAATCTAAAATATGGAGGGGATCTACAGTGGCCAACATAACACTCACCGTATTATCCATACTTCCCGAAGCCAACGTCCGGCCATCTGGCGACCAAGCGATATATAAAACCCAATTCCTATGTCCTGTAGGAGAGTACGCCGTCATTGCCGAGGATTCGTTAAAGCCAGAAAGCAGTATAATATATCTCTCAATTAAACCACGGAATATCATATTACAAAAAAGGTCGATACCTACCAATGAGAGTATATTGTGGTGTCTCAGTGTTTAGATCCCATATCCGTACTGTAGTATCACCTGTATCATTAAATAATAATAATAATCAGGAGTCGTCAGCATGGATAAAAGCAGGCAGCTCGATAGCAGTGAATAGATTTCGACATACCGGATCCAGTCGCCAGTTGCGTACCATCGGGATTAAATGCGCACGACAGGATAGCCTCCGTGTGACCTATTAAAAAATATATATAAGTGTCAGAAAACGATAGGAAAAGGTATCCACCGGAATCACGAATCAGGGCAGATTTTTGCGTACCCGTCATATCTGTTACCATAACACCAGACCAGAGGTAGTATACTGACCTGACAGCGTCGAGCTACATCGCGTCACGGCGCGTACCCGGAACACGGCTTGCGGCTGGTAAATGATTGTGAGAGCGTCTTCTGTCGAGCGTTTCTGACCTTGAATTACATCGGTATGTAGAGTCTTAGTGATCTCGGTGTCGTCAACGAAGAAGGCGTATGGAAGCGGATCTTCAGACTTCAATGTAGGATAAGAGGATCAAAGAGGAAGGTCGAGGTTAGAGTTACGTAGTGCGTAAGTGTTTTCTAAAACACCAATTAATGCTAGCCATGTACATACGCTGCCGAGCAGTTGGTTAATCAGGAGCTCCAGCTGCTCGGGCGTTGCGTCTGCAGGTAAGTTGAGTGGCGGCCCTGTAGCCTCGCCGTCAGCGGACTTGAATTGAGCGATAACGTTGCCAACGCTTCCAGCCTCAGCATTGGTAGGTTCGGCAATCTTTCTCCTCGGTATCGCATTTATGGTCTTCTCGGCCATAGTGAGGTGTGTAGTCAGAGGACCAAAAAAAATAAAATAAATGTGGCTTGTAGAAGGGAATTTACGTGGCTTAGCAACGACCTCAAATAAAATTCCTGAAACAGTAATACCCATCCGCGTCTCTTCCCAACAATGTTCTTCACGAGAAGAGCCTTTCAGCGTCACCCAGTGGCAAGCCTCAGCAGATACAGTAGGCCGCGCAAAGGCCCATTACCACTGTTTGTCCACGGATTTCATAGCAAAGATGGAGACGAATCAAGGATTGAACATTCGAATGGCCTTGAGCAGAGCACAGACCCCGCAGAACTTCTTCCGAAAGCCGAGCCTTCCGAGTTACCGAGCACAGACTCCGCAGAACCCCTTCCGCAAGCCGAGCCTTCCGATTTATTGAGTACAGACTCTGCAGAACCCCTTCCGCAAGCCGAGCCTTTCGAGCCTTCCGAACCGAGCATAGATTTTTCACAACCCCTTCCGAAAGCCGATCCTGAGTCTGAGTCACAAAAGGCCCCTGCAAGCTGGGAATCTCTATTTGAAGGCATCGATCAGGCCCCCCCCCCTCCTCGCCGCCAGCCCCGCTTCTTGAAGAAACAACCGCTGTTTGGCCAGTTCGACGGCGTGGAATTCAAAGAAGACGAACGGCAAAACTTCAAGAAGCTGCTGGACAACCTCCTCGATCGCCCCACGAAACGCCTCTACCCCAAACCCAATTCTGAGTCATCTTTACCGACTGTCTCGCGGTCAGGCATGTCGGCGATAGAACGCCAGCTGATGGATCTAATGGAGGTGCAAACCCCGATTTATAAAAAAAAGCCTCTCCCTAATCCAATTATTCCGACCATGTTTTCAAGATTTACGCAGCCCTTTGACAATTCAAAGCAGCGAAAAAAACGTTACGATGAGAGCAACGAGTTCCTTTGGCGTAAGCCCACTTCGAGCCATCCTCGAATTCAGGAGAAGGATATGGAGTACAAAGAGATCAACCGATTGCTTGAGTGTCAATCCAACTTCGAATTGCGAAAATTCGTCATCGATGCCATATTCAAAAATCCCACGCCGACGTCTCTATCCAGTTCACCTCTCACCACCGCAACGGACTTGCCACCATCGCCATGGCCATTGGTGTCAACATTACCTTCCTACTACGCCTCCCTCATCGCCACCGCCATCTCTCACGCCCTGGCCCTCGACGACCCATACATGGCGCTGGCCATCTTTGAGCAAACCAAACGCCGTGGGATCGAGAGCTACGTGGCTGGGTGCACGACGCAGGCCTACAACGCCGTCCTACGCGCGCGATGGGATTACTGGCGCGACGTGCGGGGGATGGAGGGGCTGGTGGAGGAGATGATGATAAACGGGGTTGGTTTTGATGAGGACACGGAGCGCGTTGTGATCGACGTGGGCCTCCACATGGAGGAGGGGGGGGAAGCTGTGCTTGTCGCGGAGTGGACTGAGGAGCAGCGCATGGCGTTCAATAGGATGAGACAGATGGTGGGCAAGTGGTTGACCAAGTAGACATTTTGTATGCTCGCGTTTGGAGCAAAAACATTTTGGCATTTGATCAATATACCGCTAGAGAGACACTTGGTGCCGGATATTTGGGTGGTCCAAGGTCGACCTGTATGAGGTTGGTTCATTTGTCATTTCAGCCATATTCGATTGATAGCTACACCTACAAAGAGGGTAAATTTATCCGCATTGTATCAATTGACACATATTCTTAATGATTTCCAAGTTCAATGCGTTCATTCATTCGAACGCCACTACCTACGAAAAATCCACTGACACGAATTGAAGTATGAGTAATGATACATTTATGGGGGGACACCGTCTATGCCATTCAATGCGCGAAAAGAAAAAAGGGAAGAAACCCCAAATCGGCCTAAGTATTAAATGTTGATAAGAACAAGAGATCGGCTAAGATGGGGAGGGAGAAGGTGGGATAGAAATGGGTGATAGCCGCTTCCGGGAATTGTAACAACCGGGTTCATGGGCATGCAAGGAAGTTATGCCAAGAAACGTGGAGAAAAGGGTTGCTTATAATATATAAATATAAGGAAAGCATTTAGAGTTTCATAAACAGACCTTCCAACGGTTCGAAAAAAAGGTACAATGGAGAAGCGGCAGAACAGAAAGATGAGGCAGAGGCGACAAAATTATACAAATGGGACAAGATTGAACGGATGACGGAGTGATGATAAAATCATATTCATATAATTATATCCAAACTTTTTTAGTGCAGGCGCTTGTATGATTTTTGCTTTTCCCCGCAAGTTCCAAACTAGATGAAGCCTTCTCGCCTTTGCTCCTGCTGCTGGGCCAGCAAGTCGTCCGGTGGGAAGAGTGATTCGACGTTACCTATGATGTACTCGATTGTCGCGTTTTTGTAGTTCATGTCCAGCAGATCGCGTGACGCGTCACGATCGCGCATCAACGTGGGGCCGAACACTACCGCTAAGTTTTTGGACGTCATCAGGTTCTCGGAACACATCTTCTGCACACTAGATGATGAAATAATAGCTCAGCAAAGGAAGACGGTTGACAATCTTGAAACACAACAAAAATTAAAGACGCATCGAGATTGCATACTTATTTAGGTGCACCATCAACGCTTTCAACGTGCTATAGTGCGCTGCTGGCAAATGCTCCATCAATTCATAAAACCTGCCTAATTTGTCTTCGCCATTTTGCAAGGCTATTCAAGGAAGACAAAATAAAACAAGGTTAAAAATATATATATATATCGCCCCAACAAATCTATGTATGATATACGCCCAAGGGCCGAAAGCAAGCTTAACCATCTGCAAAATGTAAATCCGGGAAACACTTACCACAGGCATCCAGGAACTGGGGATACAGCTCATACGTCAGCAGCGGGTTGGGCAATTCACGGAAATATTGTTTCAGCACACTAGTCGCAGCGCAGATGTCATTGTACTCGTCAGCGTCCTCCAAATCGGGCTCGTCACCCTGTTCAAAGAGTAGCTGAATCGTGCGCATCTGAGAGGCGCCACCGGACTTGCGATATATACCCTCGTAGTCCATGCCTGTTACAGAGATAAATACGTTACTATTAGACATAATGTGATAAATCTGCACGATGCTCATGATGTACCATCATATTGACAAAAGAAACTAGTAGTAAGCACAAACCTCGAACTTCGACGGCGTGTATGCATTTTTGCACTACCAATGGTATAGTGCGATTCTCTTGATCCAGCTGCTTGGCAAGATCATTTCCGAACATGGACACTGCGGCAGCCGCGCGGGGAGGGAGGGGGGTGGGGGGGGGTGCGTATTGTAACATCAGTATCGCGGAATAGAGGAAAGAATATCGACCAGCCGTTGTAGAAAAAATTCGGGATATCTCAACATCTCACCTCCTTTCTGGTAACCATCGCCGTCAAGGGCGTTGGAGTCACCATAAGTGCTATTGAGGCCGAGACAGTATTGTGGAACTTGGTGGACACATTTCGAGTGGGTAAGGAAACCGCATGCTGTCATTTCCAGCGGAAACAAATGGTTGCGATCAATAAAATAGGTTAGTATACAAGCCAACACTGCGGAAGTGCACACATTATCCATTGAATGTTTCCGTACCTTGGCAGCGCAATTCGCCCAATCCCCACATCTTTTCCCCGCAAACGTCACACTTGACCGGTCTGAGGAACGAGGCTTGATGGAATACATGCGTTCCCTGGGCAAGCGACTGGATCGTGTTGTCCTGCGACTGCCCTGACCTGCCGGGGCGCTGGTCACGCTTGGGAGTAGCACCATGGGGCTGAACCGCAGAGCCTGACTGGCCGTTGCTGTTCTGATGGGGAGACACTTTGTTATCGGCGTGGTTGGCACCGCCCATAGCCTTGGCGTTGTTGCCACGAAGATTGCCAAACACGGGGTTCTTGCCCTTCTTAAACTTGAACATCTTGGGCGCCTGTGTGCCATTGAAGCTGTCGCGCTGGACCATCTTGGTGACTGCGCCGGAGGTGTGGGTTTCAGACGAGTCGCGGCGCGGCAACGGCGAAGCATCACTGGGCCTGCCGTACGCTTGGGCGCTGGGGGTGCTGTTGAGGAAGGAGGTTGCCGCGATAACCGCGGCTGCTTCCCTCTCGCGCTCTGTAACCCGCCGCGACAGGTCATTGTTCATATTCGTGAGCTCAGCGTTCTTGGTGTTGAGCATCACGGTCTCGTTAATCGTCTCCTCGCGGAGCTTGTTCAGCTGCACTGTCTCAGAGAATAGGGTATCCCGTTCCGCCTTCAGGGATTTGATTTCGATAAGAAGAGCTTGTTTCACGCGTTCATGATGCGACGTCGGATCAGCAGAGCTACTGTGAAAAGATCAAACACATACAGTTAGCCTCCGATGATATGGTTGCAAAATGTGGCCTCCCTAACCATTTTGTAGCCAACGGATCCATCCACGATACATACCTGGCAAGACCGGCTTGTTTTTGCTTTGCCAATTCCTCAATCTCATTCACCATCGCCTCACGTTGGAACCTCAGATCGTTCACAGCCTTCTCCACTTCACCCCGAATGAAACTCATCCTCATGGTGTCCTCCTTTGTCACGTCACTCGTGAACCCAGCCTTCTGGTAGGAGATAACTTGGGCGCGAAGTTGATGGATATGGATCTCAGCCTGTTGCCTGACAGCAACTTCTTTGGCAAACTCATCCTTCGCGCGGTTGAATTCCTCAAGTGCTCGGCGGCTGACAGTCTGGAGTATCATTTGTGAATGTAGTAAGTAATCGAAGGTGGTTACAAGATATCGAAAAATCGCAGTAGGCGACAGTGTGAGAAAAAAAAAAAATCATACCTTGATCTTATTGAAATTGGCCTCGACCTCTCCTAGCCTATCCCTTGCAGCCTGTAGCTCAGCCTTTAATCCTCGTACATACGTAGCGTCGTACTGCTTGTCATCATCTGGGATGGAGACGGTACTCTTCTTCCTGGGCACGGTCGTAGGCGGCTGCGGGAACCCACTAGGATCAAATTCGCTCGAGCCATCTATCGAGACCAACGAGACGATACTCCGCGGGGTCGAGGGCACGGGCGGTACCTCCAATGTCTCCGTCAACACAACAGACTCCTGAGACATGCCGCCGAAGGTGGTGCGGTTCGAGTTTTTGGAGAAAGGTGACTCGGCGCCTTGGTAGACATCATCGTCGTCGAGATCGTCGTCGTCGCTGTCATCCTCGTTGACAAGGCTAGAGCCGAGCAGCTTTGTGAGGTTGGACAGCTCTTCGGAGTCCTTCTCGAATGAGAAGGAGAATGTGAGAGGTGCGATGACCGGCAGACCAAAATCCAGTTTGTTCAGGCTGGAAACCATCCGTTCACTGGGCCGCGTAGCCCCGGCGTCCGACGAGATATCCGACGCGGAGTAGGTGGGCGAGTCGTGCGGGTCGGTGTACGAGTTGAGGAGCGAAGTTGTGGAGCTGTTTGCCGACGTTATAGTGTTCAACGTAGTGCTGGGACTCAATTTTGGCCGAGGAGCGGGTGGGAGTCCTCTTGATTGCTCAGGAGGAGATGAGGGCGGTAGTCCGTTCGGATTAAGAAAAATTGCGGGGTCCAGAATCTTTGCTCCGAGCTTAACATTACTGGAGCCGAGACTGCGCGATTGCGTGAGCACCCCTGGTGCGCTGGTAGGCTTCTGCGCCAATATCTCCAACACCTCGGTCCGACTTGTCCCGAACGGTATGTTGTTCGTGCTTTGGCTCTCGAGCGACGTCTTGCGAACTTGAGGCTCGGGCTCGCTTCGTCCACGACTGAGGGTCGGAGTCGGCGACGTCGCCTTCCGCCCGGATCCGTTTTGATCCATGGAATCACTCCTACCCCGCGGTGGAGTGTTGATGCTGGCACCATCCTTTCGCGCCGTGTCTAGCGAATCGTTACGCTGATGAAATTGGTTCAGCGGTGTCCTGAGATGCTTGGCAGCCGGACCCCCCGCTGCTGCCATGTAATCGCTCACTTGTTGGGGGTCGAACAAGCGACTCGCGTGCCGGTTGTTGGACGGAGAGGTGCTTCGTGTGCTTCGTAGGGAGGTCGTGGACTCGGTCTGATTCAAATAAGGTTGAATGCATGTTAAAAATCCCCAGCCAAGCAGTCAAGCTAACGAAACCCATATGAATATGACCATCATACATTAATCTGCGGTGGAAGTAAGGGCAATGACTTTTCGCTGTAGTTGATCACGACGTTCTGCTGATACGGCTGTTGCCGGTGTTGCTGATATGGATGCTGTAATTGCACCTGCAACTGCATTTGCTGATGCTGCTGTTGTAGGAGGAGTTGCTGTGCTTTCTCTTCCTTTCGCCGCTGCTTGTCCGCTTTCCTTTTCTCATGGCATGCCGTGCAGAAAATGCCCTGAATAGATCAAATAAAGACTGATCCTGAGTTCGGGCACTATATAAAAAATGCGAGCAAGGAAAAAGTCCCTTATTCGGAATGCAGAAAACCCCTCCCTCTTTCCCTACGTCCCCGACTCTCTCCACCACCCGAAATAAAAAAAATAAAAAAACCTTGCTTGTCTGCGTAAAGACAAGATCGTCGATCTTCTTCTTACACTGCACGCATCGGAAGCAGTCAGCATGGTATGCTTCGTCGCCTAAATACACAGCAGGCGGAAAAAATATCAGCGTGTATCAAGATTCGTACTTGTACCGTTTCCCTGGGTTCCATGAGAAGTAAAATCCTGATCCGACGTTTAAGTTGTACCTGTCATGATAGCCTCGTCCCGGATCGGCAGCTTGCAAGTGTGGCAGTTATATGAGCAGTTCTCGCAAACCGGGCTGCCGTCGGAGAGCAAGAGCAGGTTCGAGTCGCATTCGACGTGGGTGCCGCATTTTGCGCACTTGAAGCTGGGGAGGACCAGAGACGTGACGAGAGGGCAGAAAACGTCAGCGTGCTGCAGGAGAGACGTCCGGTGAGAGCAACGTCGAGCGGGGAGAGTGCCGTCGCGAATACAGGCTAAGGAGATGGAGATGAAGGGATGTTCGGGAAAAGAACCAAGATGATCAGGGCAACAGGTCGCGTTCTACACACCATTCCACGTGCCAGATACCGTCGCCGAAGGCGACGACAGAACCTTCTTCAATAATCTTGCCGCAGCCCATGCAGAACGGATCGGGCTGGTCATCAAGGTCGGAATTCATGGTTGTATGGATGTGAACAGGAAGAGGGAGGAAGGAAAGTGGTGACTGGTAGTTTCGTTGAGAGTGGGGAAGGTTAGGAAGAGATGAAGGGCTGCACGTGGGGGAAGGGAGAGAATGGTGGGAGCGCGGGATAGGGAAGGGCTAGCGTGGAGAGGAGGAGGGGGGGTCTGTTCAGGACCAAATCATGCCCTTCGGGAAAAGAGGGTGGATAAGAATGTGGCAGTGGACGGGGTTTGTTGTTGGGGTACAAAGGAGCAGCATGGCAGTCGCTATGAATACAAATCACGCCGAAATGTCGCACAAAAACTATAAATTGAAAAACATTCCAACTGCCATCCCACTCTCGACCATCTCGCTCCATATCCAGCCCGTTGGTCAATGCACTCGTGCAATGTGCGGGGTGAACGAGGAACCAAAGACGATTGCCCGAGGACCTAGCGTGTGAACATTGTGTCCATCTCCGATCTACCCAGCCTCTGGACTCCATACGACGAAGAGAGATTGCTTCCGAAATCAGATCAGCCATACTGCTCCGCTCGCAAAATGATCATAGGCAAACAGAACGTACGAGGTTTGTAAACAAAGCTTTATAGAAGGAATCCCAGCAAAAAAAA
>RQIL01006531.1:0-12443 GCA_003951145.1 Jimgerdemannia lactiflua
TGGATTTATCTAATTAAAGAATATATAACCTTTTATATCCAGATTTCAGATTTCTTTATTCAGTTTAAAGAAAAGATTTCTTGAATTAAATAGTATAAAGATTTTAATAGTAGTCTATTCTCTTAATTTAAAAATGAGATTCTTATGAAGTTTTACTAGTTAGTAGAAAACTTACTATAGTATTATGATAAACCACAAAAATGTAGCTACTTCATAACTTAGTCAGATGATATGAACAAGATAATATAAATACTTAGTATAACACAGTAATCAGCATAACAACTATTACTATGGAAAAACTGTATAAATAATCCAGATAGCTAAAGTAAAAAGCATTCTTTACAGTAACTGTAACTCCTTACAGTGACTGTAACTCTATAAATAACAAACTATAATTAGCCATATAGCAACCAGATAGTAATTATAATGTATAAAATACCCCAGTGATAAGAGTAAATAAATCTTAGTTCCAAAAGCAAAGTAAAAATCAATTGTCTGGTATACTTAGGAGAAATATCTACTAAAAGTCATTTGATCCTAAATATTGGATTATAATACTTAGGAGATATATCTGCCAATAAGCTACTACCAAGAAGTTGTGAGCTTGTCTTCCACTCTGGTCCACTTTCTAATAGAAAAAAGTTTTAGTTCATTTGCTAGATAAATTTGAAGAAATCTGCCTCAAAGCTAGTCTCAATACACCTTTACAGTAAATTCATTCATACAAATAAAGCAGTTCTGATATAACTTTGATAGCTAAAGCCTACTGCTATTTGAGTAATATGCTACTAAGAAAGGCTGCCATTTTCAAGAGATCTGCTACTTAAGAAATAAGCTACTATTTTCCAGTCTATTTTCAAGAAGTCTACCATATTTTTGTCCACTGATCTGCTATGCCTTGCAGAATCTGCATTGATCAAAGAGTCTATATTTACATCATTCAGACTGCATCACTCAATCTGCATCATCCTAAAGAAATCCACACTATTTAAGGAGACCCAATCATCATCTCAGCAACCTATATCCAGAATCCACACTCTTAAGAAAACTGATCACTCAATTCCTAGAGAGCCTGTGCTTTTGAGGAAATCTGCCAAGATTACCAAGTCATATGAATTATCCATCATTGTTCAAGAAGGAAATCTACTCACAGAAGACTGTCATATAACCCAAGAATACCACTAAATTAGAAAATCACTTGTAGAAAGTCTCTAGCTATTGAATATTATATCACTAAATACCAATACTGGAGTAACCTATACATATTATCTAAATATTTTGTTGCTTTTTGATAAAGTAACTGGGGGCTCAAGCCAATCTATACAGCCACCCAATCTTATAATTTGTCTTTATTGAGCCAGGTATGTTACATTTGGGGACTCAACTAAGAAGATTCCAAATTAGCAATCTATATTACTTTTCAGCTCACAGGACCCAACCTTCAATCTAGAGACCAGCACTACTACAACCTTTGACACAATACTAATTTCAGCTATCACAGAAGAAGAAATCCCAGCACTACAAAGCATTTGAATAGAAAGAGATATAATTACCTCTAGAATCAAATACCACTCAGCATCAGAAGGATCTGACATTGCAGAAGCCAGCACTGTACAAAATCCTCTACCAGTAGATATACCAACTAGAGATTTTGATGAACTCATACCAGATGAAGTAGATAGCACCAACCAAGACTTCAACAACCTTGTCCAAGACCTCAAAAATCATCTAGAAAGATTCCCCCCAAGAGTTTTCTCTGATTTATCTAGACCAGTAACCCCAATCCCAAGAATTCAACCCATAAGACTCTCCAGAATAGTACTAAGGAGAGCACCATCTCTCAGATTCTTTACACTTTCAAGCTCATACTTATCAATAGCCAATAACTCAAAATCAGATTTAGAAATTAAAACAGAATTAGAGGACAGTAATGATAAAATGGGCACAATATTACCCATATTTGCAGGATACCCAGAGGAAGATCTAAGAGAATTCATAGATACAATCAAAGGAATAGCAGCTCTGAGAGATTTGTCAACTTAAAGATGAATCAATATCTTCAAGACATAACTGAGAGAACTAATCAAAGACATCTTCACCAGAACTGCAAGTGATGCCAATACAGACCTAGGAGATATCATAGAAAATATAAGAATAGAAGAAGAACAATATGAGGCCATGCAATACTGAATTATTAAAAAGTATACAGGAAATGAAATCTGCTACAAGGCCCAAGAATCTATCATGGGAATGAAGATAAACCTTGGAAAATCCCCAAGAGCATTCTTTACTAGAATCCAGAAGAGAATACATGCTATCAGATTCAATGCTGCCAATCAAGACATTATAGATCTAATGACTTTCATGAATGGAATCTTACTCAATATTGCTCAACATGTCTGAACTCTGGATATCAGAAAGTCTGAAGAGCAAGTAGATGCAGCTCAAGAATACTTTGATGTTAAGTAAGAAACCATCTAGACTAACAACAGAAGGGAAGATAAGGAAGACCTCCTGGTTAAGACTCTGTAAGGAATTCTTCAAGGAGAAACAAGAGGAGAAAAGTCTACCAAAGAATTGAAGAAGGACAAGAATAAGATTCAAGACTTTAATTCGAAAGTAGACAGACTGGTTGGATAGATTGAAAGGCTCACTATATGCAAAAATCTGGACTATTAGCCAAAATATCCCCCATGTGAAAATTAAAATTTTCAGCCAAGTTATCCATATGAAAATTAGAACTACCAGCCTAAATACCCCCATGTAAAAATCAGGATTATCAGAGGAATTATCCATCTTCTAATAGTTAAAACTATCCTCTAAAAGATAAGGCACAAGTCCAATACTATAAGTGTAAATAGCAAGGACACTATATCACCAAATATAACAACTAAGATAGCTCAAGGAATTCTGAACCACCAAACTGAAAGGATACCCACAACAAAATGACTGAAGCTCACCCAGTTGAAGACTATGAGCAGAGTGATAGTGAGGAATACAGTGACCTAGACTTGTACCCAACCAAGACTGATATAGAAAAACAGTCTACCTAGCAGAAAAAAGAAAGAGAGCAGTAGGCCATCTCCAAGCAGTAGAAAAACCATCTAAAAGAGCAAACAGAAGAATCATTCAAGATGAAGATGAAGAAGAGCAGATTGATATACCTCCCCATTCTCCTTCACTTCATCTCTGAAGCTACTATTAATAGAGAAGATATCTTATCAGAATCTACTGATAAAGATATGAGAGAAGAATCAGAATTGGAAACCAAGACTCCAAAGTTCAAGAAGAAATACATTCCAAAGACCATGCCCTGGGACATCTACAATGAAGCCTAAAAAAGATCTAAAAAGCTAAGATGGAAGTTCCACTCTTGTAGTTCCTATAACTGATATCTGCTGGAGTAAGAAACAAGTTGCTGCAAACTACTAGATCCTATACAGGAAGAGTTTCTATCTCTCAAGAAGAACCAGCAACCCCAGCTATGTAAGCTGTAGAAAGATATGTCAGCACCTATCTGTTTAGAGAAATCAAAGGCCAGAAGACAAAAATCCTCATTGATACAAAAGCAGCTATATGTATTATTGCCAAGAAATTCCTTGACAGCATTCAATGGCTCATTAATGGACCCTCTAGCCTCAGCATCATAGTAGCTGATGGAGCCTGAACTCAGCCCCTGAGAGAAGTTCAAAATATCACTATCACTCTTGGACACATTCAGTTTGCCATCCCCAAGGCAGTTGTGACCAAAACTATTATATATGACATAATTCTTGGCACCAATTGGATAAAGAAAATGAATGCAGATATCAATATTTATCAACAGGTACTCAAATTCAATTACAGAGAAAAGAAGTACCAAGTCAAGGTTACCAGTTTCAAGCCATCAAAGAAAAAGAAAAAGGTGACTATTTAAGAAGAATATGCCAGTAGTGAAGAATCTATCACAGAGGAAGAAAAAGAGAAGAACTCTGAAAATGACAATGACCCCAGACTGAGGCCCCAAATTAACATAGTAGAAGATAGACCAGAAGATAATATGTAGGTATAAGATACTATCTCCATCACAATTGAAGCCATTGCTAGAGAAACTAGAGAATGCACCAAATGCCTCCAAAGATAAAAATGTGAGAAATACTCATCCAGATATGTGAGAATTTGAAAGAGTCCTAACACTACATACCCTGACTGCAGGAGAAGAAAGAAGAGATATCTTCACAATACCTAGCCAAAAAGCCATACACAAGTCATGCTCAATCCTGAAATCAAAGCAGTAGAAATATAAGCAATTTGAGATCAATCACCAGAAGAAGATGATGGCATTTCCAAAAATAAAGAGCTTCCTGCAATTGTTACATGTGATGATCCAAATTGAGTATCTCAAGAAGGAGAAAATAATGATACTTCCTAAAGTAAAGAAGAAGCTGGACCCAGTTCATAGCCAGTCATTCCAAGACCCAAAACTCATCAAGAAAAAGCCTTCTGAATAGGCAGATGCTCTTATCAAGTCATTTTCCACTCACCAAGAGACTACTGCTATCAATGCCATATACTAAACCAGTAGTCCAGACAGCCTTCTGAATGGAAATTCCCAAAAATTATTACAGAAGGAACCTCATTCTAAGAATCCATCACCACACTTGTAAAGAGAAGAAATGAAGTAGAATTCTTTACTCAAACTGAAGTAAAGCCCCTCTCTACTCTCCCACCCAAGTATGATGTGAATGGATGCAGATTTCCAAAGCTAAGAGAAATCAAAGAAAGGAAGAAGCACTTCTAAGTCATGGAACATTACCATCATGAAAAGCATCTCAGATATTGACCTTGTCAATATGAAAAGATCCATCTCAGCAAAGATGTAATTGTATACATACTTAAGAGAGGAGATGACTGAGCAAAGATTTGAAAGGAGAAAAAGAAGAAATCTATAAGGAAGGTCCTTAAGATATATGATCTAAGAGAAGATATCCTGGTTCTCATTTGTCATGCAACTCATCAAGAATAGATAGATGATGTCATCAATTTCATGAAAGCCCTGGACCCTACCAGAAAAAGAGAAATCAATTATCTTTGAGACCTCTCTACTGGAATAAGATGGTCTCACCTAGATATCAAAGGTTGGAAATCTGAAGCCACAGGAGTCTCAGTCTATAGATAGTCTACACTTGGTAAGAGCATTGCACAGTTCACCCTGCTTTATCCCAATGCAATTCTACTGAAAAAGACATACCAAGAAGATATTGGCTATGATATCAGTAGTCTTTATGATACTGTTATAGGCCCTAAAAGTACAAAGCTTATCAGAATCAGTATTGCTATGCAACCATCAAAAGGAACTTATATCCAGTTGACCTTAAGGTCTGAACTAGTCCTTAAAGGACTTTCTACCAAAGAGAGAACTATTGATCCAGGATATACAGGTAAAATCAAGATTATCTTAAGAAATAAAAGCAGTAAATAGATTTGGATCAATAAAGGAGACAAAATCACACAAGCAGTCTTCTTGAATACAAGACCTCTTAGTTGCAAGAAGTACCCAAGCTCACCCAAGATACCAGACAGGCCAAAGGATTCAGAAGCTCAGATAAGAAGGAAGTATACCTCCTTTAATACTCTCAAATGAATCAAATTAATTCGAATTGAATCAAATTGAGAGTCATTTGAATTAAATCAAATTGGAGATTTTTCAATTCAAATTGAGTTTGAATTGAATTGAATTCAAATTGAATTGAGGGTCCAATTTGAAACCTATTTTTAGAAATGTAATAACTTAACAAATATGTCCAAATTTAATGATCTTTAGCTTGTTAGATTCTCCTATATAAGAGGAATCTAACAAGCTAAAGATCATTGAATTTGGATATATATTCATTGAGTTATTAAATTTCTAAAAATAGAGTTTGAATCAGACCTTAAATTGAATTGGAGCTCAATTCAAATTGATTCAAATCGAATTGGACCTCAATTTGATTTGAATTTTTCAAATAGAATTGAATTTAGGTCCAATTCAATTCAATTCGATTCATTGAGAGCACTACCTTCAGGTCAGCTGATTCAAAGTAAATACACCTCAGCAAGTTTTCTACCAACCAGTGAAACTTCACAAGAACCTCATTCTTGAATCAGGAGAGCAAACCACTATCGAAATTTTTGCACCACTAGACTCCAGAAATCTCTTCTTCAAACTCAATGAAGAAATCTGAAACTTGTATATAGAAGAATACATATTCTCTAATAAGATGAATCCAGTACACTCTCGAGTAACCAACACAAGCTAGGAAAATATCATTCTGCCAAAAGGAACTATCATTGGACACCTGGTACCCTATCTCAACTAAATACACAGAGAATTTTATAAATTAAACTTACAGGGAAATAGCAAAAGGTTACAAAGAAAAGAAATACCCCTCTGTGACCTAGGAGAAAGTGAAGTCTTCTACAAATATTAGAGAAGAATTGACTCCTCAGCAACAACAATAATTGACTGAACTCCTTTATAAATATCAGGATATCTTCACTATAGACTATGATAACCTACCATAATTCATCATACCACTATAGTATAAATATAGAAAATGTAATACCTATCTGACAGAAACCATATAGGATACCCCACTACTTGAAGACATTCAAAAAAGAATACATATAGGAACTCTTAGATAATGGAGTCATATGACTTTCTACCAGTCCTTGGGCCAGCTCTATACTTATAGTACCAAGGAAAAGGAGATGGAGACTTATTGTAGACTTCAGGAAACTTAACATAGTAACTAAAAAATATATATACCCCTTACCCCAAATTGATGACCTTCTGGACCAGCTATAAAATGCAAGATACTTTAGCAGCATAGACCTATTCACAGGATTCCATGAGATATCAATAGACTCCAAAGACATTTAAAAGACAGCTTTTCTTGCTCTAGGAAAATTGTTTGAATATCTCTGAATACCCTTTGAACTCTATAATATATCTCCAATCTTTCAGTGAATGATGAACTCAGTGTATACTTCTCTCATCTACCACTGTCTGATTATTTACATAGACAACTCCAACATCTACTCAGCAAATTTCAAAGACTACCTGCAAGACCTTGAAGAGTTTTTCAAACTCACCTGACAAAACCACCTAAGACTCAACTCAAAGAAGTACTACTTTGGTAAACAGAAACTCGAATTTCTTGGATTTGTAGTCTCTAAAGATAGAATACATGCAGACCCTAAGAAGATAGAAAAAGTCAACAACTTTCCTATTCTCAAGACTCCAAAGGAAGCTCTATCCTTCCTGATGCTTGCATCCTACTATGTATAGAAGATTTATCAAGAGATTTGCTGAAATCTCTGCTCTAATCTGAACCTTGCTAAAGAAAGAAGTATTGTTTCAATAGAAAGAACTACAAGAAGAAGCTTTTTGAAAACTACAACATTGCCTGACCTCAGCACCCATCCTAGTCTGACCAGATCTATAGAAACCTTTCATTCTATATACTGATACATCCAAATATGGCCTCAGAGCAATCCTTGTACAAGAAGGACCCAACAAATAATACCATATGATAGCTTATACAAGCAGAGCCACCAACAAACAGCAGACCAACTATGGGAGCACCAAATTAGAATACCTTGCAGTTATATAGGTAGTCACTCTGTTCAAACATTATCTTATTGGAAGGAAGTTCACTCTAATTACAGACCATGTAGCTCTCAAATAGTTACTACACCAAAAAGACCCCACTGGAATTCTTATCCAATGAATCCTTATTCTTCAAGATTATGAAATTAATATCATCTACAAAGTAGGAAGAACTCACAACAATATTGATATTCTTTTTCACATAACCCAATGAATCAAAAGAAGGGTGTACCTTGAAACTGTACCCTCAAAGAAGTTCTCATGACTATTAAGAAACAAGAAGATTTCATCCAACAAGAATATCAGAAAGCCCACCAGGGATAGACAAATACAGAAGACAAGATTTGAAAAGATTATCAATATTGGCCTCATCTCAGAATACAAGTCTGAGATATCATTCAGAAGTGTGACACTTGCCAGAAGTACCAAGGAAAGAAGAATTATCAAGTCTCTCTACAACTAATTCTCCCACCCATTTACATCTTCTAAAGATGGAGAGTAGATGTAATTGGACCCCTGCCAGTAATACCAAAACAAAACAGATATATCCTAGTATTTGTTAAATATCTGACCAAATAGTCTGAAGTATACTCCATGAAGATTGCAGATGCCCTGACCATTGTTGGACATCTTAATGACCTCACCCTCTGATATGGACCCCCTGAAGAACTTATCTCTAACTGAAGAACTGAATTTATAAATAATATAATCTCAAGTTATATATGAATTCATAGGATCCACCTGAAAAGAACTACCTCCTATTACCCACAAACTAATGAAATGACTAAAAGAATGAACCAGACTATCAAGAAAGAACTTGCTAAGGTTGATCCTACCAATTGAAATCTCTACTTACTTGAAATCCTATAGGAAATCTGAAATACCCCTACTACCTCAACCAAACAAAAGTCCTTCAAAATGATATTTGTCAAGAAGACCAGAACTATTGACTATGAGAATCTTGGAAAGCTTCTTGAAAAAAGAGATCAGCTGTAAAATGATACCTGAAATTAGATTATTAAGGCCCAGAAAAGACAAAAGAAGTATTATGATTAGAAGCAGAAGGATCAGAAGATCAAGATTGAAGATCAAGTTCTAGTTTGGAGAAGTATGATTGAAACAAACTTTGCTGTCAAACTGGAATTGAAATGGGAAGGACTATACCTTATACTAAGAACTATGAATGGATGAATCTTGAGAACTCTAGTTCACATCAATTACTTCAAGATATATCTGCATAAATCATGATTGATCAGTACATCCAAGCTCTTATTTTCAGTTCCTTTCATACTCTTCCAATTCCCCTATCACAATTTTACCAATCTGAAGGAATATTGGTTCAACAAATCCAGAAGCACTAAGAGAACCTTGATATTGCCCAAAGGTTACTTCAGATCCACCAGCTACAGGTCTTCTATAATATTGGACAACTATTATAACACCAGCTATATAAGAAGTGTAGCAGGAGTTACTATTTACAAAGCTAGGGCTACTAAATATATCTATACCTTGTTCAAAAGAAATGCTGAAGCACTGGTACAGGCCCATTTCTATTTCAATGATATCCAACAGATGAACAAGATCATCTTTTAGAGCACTCTCCAACAAGTGGATATCTTATTTCCCAAAGAACTAAAAGAAGACCTTGAACTAGAATAGAGTAACCTAGATACAGAAGAAGATAATAGTACTGGCATAGATGTAGAAGATACCTATAGTTATTGGAATAATGACTAAAGATTAGTCTGGGACAGACCACCCTTTAGTGGGAGCTGATGTGACAAAATACAAAAACATAGCTATCTTATAACTTAGTCAGATGATGTGAACAAGATGATATAAATACTTTACATAGCATAGTAACCAGCACAGTAACCATTGCTATGGAAAAACTGTACAAATAACTCAGATAGCTAAAGTAGAAAGCACTTCTTATAGTGACTATAACCCCTTATAGTGACCATAACTTCTTATAGTGACTATAATCCCTTATAGTGACCATAACTCCATAAATAACAAACTATAATTAGCCAGATAGCAACCAGATAACAACTACAATATATAAAATACCCCAGTGACAAGAGTGAATAAACCTCAGTTCCAAAAGTAAAGCAAAAGTCAATTATCTGGAATACTTAGGAGAAATGCCTGCCAAAAGTCACTTAATCCTAAAGATTAGATTGCAATACTTAGGAGATATACCTACCAATATCAGGAAAAAAAACTTCAGTTCGCATTTACTAGTTCGTGTTCATAGCTGTTTGGGTTTGTATTATTTAATATAGTTCAAGTTTATAGCTATTTAGTTTGTATTACTATACATTTTTATCCATGTACTTGCTATTTAGTTTGTATGGCTGTGTCTTCAAGAAAACAAATCTGTTAGTTCATATATTGTGCTTTCTGTCTGTATTCTTAGCAATTTAGTTCATGAAATATGCAGAAATTTGAGGCTTAGTTCAGGACTGGCAAGCATGGCTACCTGGATAAGAAAAATGATAAACAAATAGTATTTATTGTCAGGATAGATCTGTGACTCAACTATTCCGATTTCCCGAATGACATTCTTAATGCCATCGATAAAATTCAGGTATTTATTACTGTACAGGCAAGATGGAAAGAAATATGAATTACAGTCAATGAAGGATTGTTTTGTATAAGCAAAACAGGAACAATGCCATCACTACCTCCAGCCAGTGATGAAGAGTCCTCTGATGATAGAGAACAAATCTTAATGAAATAAAAAGCTGCTGTTAGCACCAAACAAAATCCTGAGTACCAAAAGTGATAGCGACTTCTAAAAAAAGCCAAACAGACTAACAAAGTCAACAAAACACTTCAACAAATTGGTGCCACCCTTAGATGAGCTCAAGATGCAGTTCCTGGACAAAACTCAGAGCCAATGAACTCACCTAGAACATACTCTAAATTGTATGAATATGCTACCAACACTACCTCTAAGGACGCTATTGTGGAAAATTATCTATTTAGTAAAAAATTGTGACATAATGAACAAATTTAGCACAACAAGACTGAGAAAGAACGAGAAATAGTGATCACCTGACTAGTCAAAAAAGCACTTACTGGAAGAGAAGAAGACCAAAAGTGAAACAATGCAGTCAAAGAAGCATGCTGGATTTATGACATAACTTCTCACCTAATGCCGAACCAGATCCACCATCTACAAGAAGTAAGTAAATGAGATTTAACTCAAATACAAAAAGATGAGATACATTTACTATGCGAAATGTGTCTGTAATGAATCTGCAAACTATATTATGAACACTACTATACTATGAATACTATGAACAATGAATACCACAAATACTATATAATTTATGTCAATAAAGATTTTGTTTTAATAATCTATGGACACACACAATTTGTTATTGAATGCACACTCCTAATGCCACCATATACTCCTCGAATGAAAACTGGTCACAATCGCAAGTTTGTATGATTGTATTTTCGGTCCATATACTTGGCTATTTAGTCTAACTATGTGTTTACAAATAAAATACATATTTAAAAAAGTTTCTTCCATAATACGTGATCTGCATACTTATTTACTAAATACGAATGAAAAGAATATGCATTCAATCCACCCACTAAGTTCTTTCTTGCTAAATCACATTTCTCAAACAAGGGTTACATATGTACTGTATGAATAATTGCATCCATAGATACAACATTGAACTGCCCAGTCTGCATAGTGATAGCCATTCCTGTCTCACAATCACGAGAGACTATTTTCTTAGTACCAGAATCCTCAATATCTACTATGTTGTACCACTCCAAGTATGCAAGTCAATGGACTTGGCAATCTTGCTTGATTTTGAAGAGAAGGTGAACTTGGGCAAAAAGATATTTGTCTATGCCTTGTCTTATCTCAAACTGCTTGTCTGCGAGATCATACAACACTACCCAGTCATATCGTAGACTCTCATGGAACTGTTGCTTGCAGCGAACAAGTTGGCAAAATATAGCCGAACTTAATTTTGTGTCTGCAAATAGGTCATGAACTCCAATTGATAAAGTGGTAAAGACATTAATCTACAGAGATCAAGGTGAGATATTAGAAATATTACAAAAAAAGTTCACAGGCTGGTTTAGTATAAATAACTTACTGTTGGATTTGAAAGTTTGGAAAGATTCTTCCTATTCACTTGATGATGATATCCATTTCCAGATGTAAACTGGAGATTATGGAAAAATGTCTGAGTGGCAAGTTCGAGGTCACATAGCCCAAACAATTTTGAAACTTCATCAATATGGAGAGCACCTTCAGGGATGCTAGCACTCAGGTGCCAGTATTTCTCAGTTATTGGTGAGCTTGAGGTGTCCACAAACTTGCTGGTTGTAACATGATCAAGCTTGTCCTCAAGTGCTGTTCGGTGCTCTACAAACTTGACAACTTGGGGAAGAGGATCACATTTGTTTGTTTGTTGATATGGTATCTTAACTTCTATGTAATATTGATGTTCAGTTATCTCTGTATCAGCATTATCTGGTATACCAAATATTCAAGTTGACTCAGAAATATGCTTCAGAGAGTGGAGTTTTTCAAAGTTCAGCGAACTTGGTGAGATCTTTGCAAACTGTTCTTTTAGTTCGTTGAATTGAGATAATAGCATATCTTGATCTGCAAATATTTTTTCAGTCTGGACTGGTGATGAGGCATAGAAGTACCACTCAATGAATGTTGTGAGGCATTTGACAATACTAAGTAATTTGAAAATCCCTCTCACGCATGGGAGGAATATCTTTTAAAAGAATTTTTTTTTTAGTTAAAGAGTTCACAAACAGTTCACGA
>RQIL01006542.1:0-12442 GCA_003951145.1 Jimgerdemannia lactiflua
ACAAGGCCACACGATGGAAAGAATAACTGGAGTAAAGATCGAACCAAGGAATACCCACATAGTCCCAAATGCCATAGTCAACCGGAATACTCAACAACAACAACCACTACAACAAGAACCAAGGAAGACTGATCCAATGGAGGAACTGGCCAAACAGTTTGCAGAAATGACTGTACATCTCAGCGATGTAGTCAAAGAGTTCAAAAGACAACTAGTGCAGAAGTTTGCTGCTACAAATGAAAGACGATCTATAACATGCTACAACTGCAAGGAAGAAGGCCATTATGCCTCAGAATGCATGGCAGAGAACAAGTGCAAGGCTCAGCCAAGCAATGCAGCTAGGAATCGAGAACAGGCAAATACTATCACCTTTGAGGAAATTGGAGAATCAGAGGAAGAGCAGGAAGAATGGGAAGCTTACCCTGCCACCTCAAGCAAGAAGGACAACCGAGCTACTCCTTACAAGAAGCCAGTGGGGAGACCTCCAAAGAAGACTCAAGCACAAACAAAGAGGTCAGAAGTGGCCATCGAAAAAGAGATGCAGCCAAGTGAGACTGACCAGGACATGGAGCTGGAACAAGATGCCGAGCTAGAACAAGCAGTAGAAGATATCATCCGAAACACCACACCATCAAGCAAGGGAAAGAAGGAGTAGAAGTTGTGCAAGACCAAGACCTTTAAGTATGATATCTTCAAGGACCTCAAAGACCAAAAAGTCAATGCAACCTTCAGTCAACTTGCAGAAATTCCAACTTTTAGACAATAAATGAGGACAGGAATCTCAGATATCAGCAAGGACCAAGGCTGGAGAATAATCAAAGCCAACAATGCACAAGAAGACTCAGATGAAGAGAGTGAAGATAATCGGAAAACATCAGCTTATGCTACTTGTCAGATTGAAGACCGAGTCTTTGAAGCCATCATTGACACCGGAGCTGGAGGATGTCTCATTACCAAGAAGGCAGTAGACCGCCTGGGCTGGGAAATAGAAGAAGCTACCAAACTGGTATTCGTCACAGCTGATGGAACGCAAGCAACTCCCTTGGGAAAGATCCGAGATGTTCCAATCAAGTTCGGAGAAGCCACTATCTCAGTAGATGTCATTGTCACCAATGCAACCAACTATGATATCCTCATCGGCAATCAGTGGCTTCATAAAGCCAAGGCAATGATCGATCTCAGTGCTCAGAAGATGCAGATTGTCTATCGATGCAGGAAGATCAGAATTCCCATCAATGTCCACAAAGAAGTCTGCCCCGAGATGGAGGAAGAACAAGAGGAAGAGGCCTATATGGTCACTACAAGGAAAGGAAAAGGCAAGCAGCTATCAGATGAAGAATGGTATACAAGAATCGCAGATGGATATGCCCCACAAGGAAGGTGCCCCTATGGTGAAGGAATGTACTGTGCCCAACACTTGGATCACTGCTATTCCTGTATCATCGAAGTAAAGAAGATTACCAACAGGCCAAAAAGGAATCAGAAGGAACCCGAGAATGGATCACCAGAACTATCAGATAATAGTGAAGATGAGGAGGAAGATATCATGGTCAAAATACGAAGAATCCACCCCGATGCAGTTATGCCTCAGTACAAATCGGAAAATGCAGCTGGAATGGATCTATCTACCACCACCCATACAATCCTCGAACCACAGACCACCACTATCCTCGGAACAGGAATTGAAGTAACCATCCCGCCAAACCATGTTGGAATCCTCAAGACAAGAAGCAGCTTAGCAAAAAGTGAAATATCTATAGAAGGAGGAGTCATCGACTCAGACTACACAGGAGAAATCCTCCTCCTTGTCAGGAATCACAACCCAACAATTCCATTCGAAGTAAGGAAGAAGGATCGGCTGGCACAAATGCTCATCCTACCTGTCCTTAACCCAAGAATCAAAGAAGTCTCTAATATTAGACAAACTGAGCGAGGAAGAGCTGGATTTGGCTCTACAGGAAGAGGAGTCTTTGTAGCAACCAAGATTACCGAACTAGAGCACAAGAAGGGGGAGAGCCAAGACAAACACACCTACATAGTTGGAAGGAACTTCCCTCTTAGGAAAGAATTAGCAGACCTCCTGCATACATTTGAAGATGTACTGGCCATGGATTTCAAAGACATCAAGACCAAGGAGCCCCTATTCTATCATGATGTCAATATAGGAGATGCAAAGCTGATCTATCAGAAGACCCACCCCATTCCACCAGCTTATAGGGAATGGCTCAAGATGGAAATCAAGGAGATGGAGGAATCTGGTATCATCAAGGAAGCCAGCAGCCTCTGGTCATCACCTATCATCCTAGCACCAAAGAAAGGAAGCCGACCAGGAGAATTTGCACCAAGACTATGCACAGACTACCAAAGACTCAATGAGGTTACAGAAAAGGACAGACAACCATTACCCAATATCGGTGATATCCTCATTATACTGGGAAATGAAGCACAGTTCTACACTACCCTGGACCTATTCTTAGGATTCTATCAAATCGGCCTTACATCTGAAGCCAGCAAAAGATCAGCCTTCATTACTCCAGATGGAATCTATGTCTACCTTTGCATGCCTTTTGGAATGTGCAATGTACCAGCAAGCTTCTAGTGAATGATGAATAGCATCTTTAGAGATGTTATAGAAAAATGGATGATGGTATATGTGGATGATGTGATCATCTTCAGTCGGACAGCCAAGGAACACCTGGAACACATCAAGGAAATCCTTAGAAGGCTCTGCAAACATGGCCTCTACATCAAGCCTAAGAAATGCAAATTTGGAGAAGAAGAAATTGCATACCTCAGACACATCATCAATTATGAAGGAATACATACTGACCCCGCAAAAATCAAGGCAGTAGCAGCATACCCAGTACCCACCAGCATCACCAAAGCCCGGGCCTTTATGGGACTTGCATCCTACTACAGAAGATTCATTCGTAGATTCCCTCACATTGCCAGTCCCATTTATGACCTATTCAGGAAGGAGGTCAAATTCCAGTGGACACAACAGCAGCAACTGGCCTTCAACGAACTCAAGACCAGATTGATACAGGCTCCAATCTTGAGAAGACCCGACTGGACTCAAGAGTTCATCCTGCAGACGGATGCCAGTGCAATGGGACTTGGAGCTGTCCTTGCCCAGAAGAAGAATGGTGCCGAATATGTGGTAGCCTATCTCAGCAGAGGTACTTGTGGAGCTGAGCAGTCCTATGAGTCATACAAGCTGGAATATCTTGCAGTTATCTGGGCCATAGAGAAGTTCCACTACTACTTGGCTGGAAGATACTTCACCATCCAGACAGACCACTCGGCACTCACCTGGCTACTCACCACCAGTGAGCCAAAAGGAATCTATACACGATGGATCATGAAGTTGCAAGCTTATGATGCCACAATCACTCACCACCCTGGAAGAACAAATGCCAATGCTGATGCCCTCTCACGAATGCTCTGAAGGACCCAATCCCCATACAATCATCATGAATAAGGAGCTGTACTATGGAATCATCAGCTACTTGGGGCAGCGAAATATGCCCCTGCATCTGGAAGAATGGACAAAAACAATTATTAATCGGACATGGAAACAATTCGAAACTGATGGAGAAACACTCAAGAAAGGACAGCAATTAGTCATCCTCGAGCACTGAAAGAATCAAGTGATGAAGGAAGTACATGAGCAAGGCCACGTAGGAGGAACAAACACATATGACAAGGCAAAAAGAACCATGTGGTGGCCAGGAATGGAAGAAGATATCAGGCAATTTGTCAGAACCTGTGACAAATGCCAGAAGCAGAAACAAGACCAATGGAATCAAGCCCCTAGATCAGCAGACATTGAGCCAATACTATTTGCCCACATTGCAATGGATGTAATTGGTCCACTACCCCTGACATTGACAGGCAACCGATATATCATTGTAATTGTAGACCTTTTTATGAAATGGGTAGAAGCCGGACCCCTCAAGGAAGCCAATGCACAATCAATTGCTGATTTCTTGTACAGAGAAATCATCTGCCGATTCAAGACCCCGAAGCAAGTTACTACAGACAGAGGAACGGAATTTGTCAACCAGTTCCACGAGATTCTTTACAAAAAGTACAAGATTCAATACATCAAGACCACAGCCTATCACCTGCAAGGAAATGGACAGGCAGAATGAACCAACAAGACCCTCAAGAATGTCATTGCCAAGATCTGTGACGAATACAGAAACTGGGACCACTATCTTCCAATAGCATTATCCACTCTGCAGGATATACGATCACAAAGCACCCATTTTACACCACGAGAAATGCTATTTGGAGAAGAAAGTTCTAGTAGAGTTTGTCAGCAAACAATGATGCAATCTGGAAGCATGTGGACATAGAGATATGGAGATTGCATCAAATTAGGAAAAAGGTAGAGGATTATATCATCAAGGCACAGGCACTACAGCAGAACAATGCGGAAAAGACTCACAAGCCCCTGGAGATTATCAAGATAGGAGACGAAGTCCTAGTGTACCGGAACATGGTAGAAGCTTCTTGGTCACGAAAACTGGAGCCCAAGTGGGAAGGACCTTATCTAGTGCAAGATATAAAAGGGACCACCTTTCGACTACGGAAACTCACAGACACAATAATTCCCACTACCATCCATCGAAACCGACTCAAGAAGTATCATGGCCAATAACTGAAGCACTGCCACAGCACTCAAGATCACTAGTGCTGCCCAAAGAGCCATTGAGAGACAATGGCATACCACAGAGCCCCCAACTATAGAAGAATCATTTGACAGTGTTAGAAGTATTGTGCAGACCCATCTTGCTCGAATCTCACACTTCAAGGCCTATCAGCATCGCATGGAATTCCAAGAGTACTTCAAGCTTGGACAGATACTCAATCAGAACCAGAACATGACCAAAGACAATTGGATTGCCGAATGTCAGCTCTCTCTTGCTCAGGTCACCATTGCCAAGAGAATCCACAAGTTATTTCGAGATGATGAGTCAGCATTAGCCCACCTGAGAGGGATAGCCCCCTCAGACTTCGACCGAGTCAAGCGACACCATTGGGAAATGGTGATGCAACAAATTGCCCAGTACAAGACCATTCAGACCATTGAAGCCTGGGAGTTTGAATAGATGTTTCAGGGATGAAACCATCTATTCAGGAGGAAGTTGTGACAGTAGAACCAAATATGGAAGAAGGAATAAAGGATAGACATTTGATCGCAACCAGTCCCAATTAGTATAGTCTTATAGTTAGCAGTCCCCGATTCTGCCAAATGGCGAGATTATTCTGCCAAGTGGCGAAATCAAAGACCCAATATAGTATAGCATTCTGCCAAATGGCAAGATTATTTCACCAAGTGGTGAAATAACTCACAGCTTGGCCACGTAACTCAACCACCTCATAGTTAGCAAACTTGTATAAATAACCCAGTATCTTAGAGTGAATAAACCTCAGATCGAAAGTGTTAGCATAAAGAACAAGTATACCGATAAAGGGACTTTCGGGATTACCTTTTTGACACATTTGGCCTCACAGAACTACTGACTCTGGGAGTCAAGAAGACAAGAATTCAAGATCAAGAAATCTGACGTACTTGCTAAGTTTAGCATCCGCTACGTTACAACATATATAATAAAGCAAAAAGAACCATATGGTGGCCAGGAATGGAAGAAGACATCAGACAATTTGTCAGAATCTGTAACAAATACCAGAAGCAGAAGCAAGACCAACAAAATCAAGCCCCCAAATCAGTAGATATTGAGTCAATATCATTTGCTCACATTGCAATAGATGTATGGCCCCCTATCCCTGACATTGATAGGCAACTGATATGTCATTGTAGTTGTAGACCTCTTTACAAAATGGGTAGAGGCTGGGCCCCTCAAGAAAGCCAATGCACAATCAATTGCCGATTTCTTGCACAGAGAAATCATCTGCCAATTTAAGACCCCAAAGTAAGTTACTACTAACAGAGAAATAGAATTCATCAACCAGTTCTATAAAATTCTCTACAAGAAGTACAAGATCCAATATATCAAGACTACAGCCTATCATCCATAAGGAAACAGACAAGTAGAAAGAACCAACAAGACTCTCAAGAATATTATTACCAAGATTTGTGATGAATATGGAAACTGGAACTACTATCTTCTAATAGCATTATCCACTCTGTGGGATATAAAATTACAAAGTATCCATTTTACATTACAGGAAATACTATTTGGTGAAGAAAGTTCTAGTGGAAGTTTGTTAGCAAGTAATGATGCAATCTGGAAATGTGTGGACATGGAGATATAGAGATTACATCAAATTAGGAAAAAGGCCAAGGATTATGTAACCAAGGTACAGGTACTATAACAGAACAATGTAGAAAAGACTCACAAGTCCCTAGAGATTATCAAGATAGAAGATAAAGTTCTAGTATATCAGAATATGGTAGAAACTTCTTAGTCAAGAAAACTAAAGCCTAAGTGGAAAGGATCTTATCTGGTGCAAGATATAAAAGAGACTATCTTTCAACTATGAAAACTCACAAGCATAATAATCTCTACTACCATTTATCAAAACTGACTCAAGAAGTATTATGGCTAATAACTAAAGTACTGTAACAGCACTCAAGATCACTAGTGCTACTCAAAGAGCCATTGAGAGACAATGGTATACTACATCCCTCTCTCTGATAACTTTCACATTACACAAATTTCACACACACTTTTTGACATACTTTTCATTGTTTCTTGGAGAAAACTCTTAAGGCGATGGCAACTAAGCAAGGATCTGGCAAGTGTACTGATGTGGGTGATGGATCTGCCTTCAAATGGCAGTATGGAAAGAGAGGGATAGGTCTGGGGCCAGGGTTCTTTGGACTGTCAACAGGTGGAGGAGTAGGAGGGGAGCAGGAGTCGAGCAAGAAGGCTGGAGATGGTGGAGCAGTGAGTTTTACGGTGGCAGTCAAGAATGGTGGAGAGAGAGAGGGGACTGAAGAATAAAAGACAGTGGGGAAGGAGAAGGGGAAGTCTGGAAGCACTGGAGGAGTACTCTCTGGGGAGGAGAAGTTGGGGGCTGGGGGAGGTATAACTGGTGTAAGGGCTGGGACTGCTGATGAGGGTGTGATGGCCAATCTGGAAAAAAATCCAGATGTGACTATTAATGGTAGCAAGGAGAGCCAGGGGGGATCAGAGCCAGTGCATAGACAATCTGTCAGATGGTGTAATAGGCCTGGTGGTGGTACCATTACTCAAAAGTCAATCTCCGAATTTACAGTCACAGTGAGCTTCTGGGGCCTGGCAGTGATGGCAAAGATGGTTTTGGGACTTCTGGGGAAGCAGCTGATAGACGTGGCATCAGTGAAGTTCCTGAAGAGGCTGGAGGGAGTCGATGTTGGATTTGTGGAGAAGAAATATCTGGTGGAGGCTCTGTCAAAGGGGATCATAGTGGGCAAGGTTATGGTTCCAATATTGAGATGCTTGCACTGGGACCCTAGGGTGGTGCACCTAGTGGTCAAGGGAGCCTCTATGGTGTCAGTGGAGGAGACAAGGGGTAGGGTTGGGGAGGTGATGAAGGAGTATAGAGATGTTGTAGATATCAGCTTTCAGATGTGGGAAGAGACAATATTCAGGACAGGAGATATGGAGGTGAGACTGAGGGTGGCTAGAAAGGAGATGATGGGAAAGATGAGTGACTGGCCAAGGGTGTTGAAGTGGGACCCAGTTGAGTGCAAGGTATTGAGGGTGAGGAGGACTGAGGAGGAGGAAGAGGATCTACTGACAGTGTTGTGGGAGCTGGAAGGGGCTGTAGAGCAGAGGGCAAAGGCCTGGGAGGCCTTTGAGAAGGTGACAGTAGTGGAGAAGATCAATGGCAGAAAGGTGCAAGTGGATAAAAAGGCATGGGAAAGGAAGTGGGGGAGGCAGATGCAGAAGGATCTACTGGCAAGTTTTAAGGGGAAAATGAGTACTGGGATAGTGCCTCCACTGGGGTTCACTAGCAGCCTGGAGATCTTGCAGCATGCTCCCTGGCAGAAGAAGGCTATTGGAGAAGAGGAGCCTGAGTTCTTCAGTGATCTGGATGAGGAAGAGGGAGGCCAGGCTGGAACAGGAGGGACATCAGGTGGCATTCTGGAGCAGGAGGCTGGGAGGAAGGATGTGGTGATGAAAGAAACACAGTGTGTGAGTTTTGAAGTTCCAGATATTGCACTTGGAGGTTTGGTGGTTAGGATGGAGGGAGAGCATCCTGGTGTAACTGAGGAAAAGGATACTGAGGGTAATGGAGGGCCCAAGGAGAGCAAGAGGCCCATGACCCTAGGTGCTGGTCATATTGGGGGAGCGGGATGGTTACTGGCCACTCTCAATGATCTGGTGGTAGATAAACTTGCAGAGGTAGATTTCCATGTCCTGGAGGGGGCAGAGTGGTAGGAAATTCTGACAGGAAGGGGAGTGGTGGACAAATTGTTGATGGAGGTGATGGTGATCTTGCTGGCAGAAGAGGGATATGAGGTAGATGCAAAGAGGGAAGCTGAGTTGAGGGAGGAGGCTGAGTGAGTGGTGGAAGATTGTTGGGTGGCAAAGGATGGGGCTGAATTGTGGTGGTTGGTCTGTAAAGACTACAGGAAGGAAGCAGAGAAGAAAGATAATGAGGATGCTAGGAAGGTTGTAGCTGCATTGACAAGAAACGAGATTGAGGAGAAGGAGGTGGAAGCAGAGCATCTCTTGGACTTGTCTAGGATGGACATTGAGCTGGAAGTTTGAAGGAACTGGGAATGCGGCTATGAATAGTACAACTAACATTTTGTCATTGAATATCAATGGGCTGTGGGGTGTGAGGTGACATTGGAACATGTTTGAATAGCTATGTAGTTTGGAGGCAGATCTTTTTTTACTATAGGATGTATAATGTGAAGAGGAGGAGGACAGGCTGAATTGGACTAGGGAATGGGGTAGAGTGGCTGAATAGTATAGAAGTGTTGAGATCTTAATATATAGGGGGAAAGGAAAACTGGTGGATATTGGAAGATGGAGTGAGTGCTTAGTTTGGAGAATGTGGAGGAGGCCAGGGTGGGGCCCAATAGTGGTTGGATCGTATTATTGCCTGGCAGTCTGGAGTGAGAGAGTGGATTGGCTGGAAGGACTGCTGGAAGAGGGATCTTTGATAGAGGCTGGGGTGGATATCCTGGGTGGGGATTTTAATATAGTGCAGGATGCCACTCTGGATCAGTCTGATAGAGGAGCTGGGGTAGTTGATCACAGTAGTGGGCTGGGCAGGTGAGAGGAGATTGAAAGACTGAGTGCTCTGGGTGATATTGAAAGGACCAAGTGGGGAGTAGATAAGGTCTTCACTCATTGGGTGGATGGACTTGGAACAAGGATCGATTGGATGCTTTCAACTGACTGCTAGAGAGAAGATGTTTGGAGGGAACTAGGAGTAGTCTGGTGCCCCTGGTCAGACCATTGGGGGATGCTAGGGTAGGGAAATTTTGGGGGAAGTGGGGAGGGGCCTAGACATTAGTGGCTCAACTGTGCTCTGGTAGCAGATGGGGACCTGTGGGAAAGATGAGTGGGGGAGATGGTGTCTAGTATAACTAGATAGAGAGAAAAGGGGGCCCCAGTGGGACTCAGGTGGGTGAAGCTGAAGGAAGTGGCAAGGATGTACTGGGTAAGTGGAGAGGAAGGCTTTAGAAGGTGAAAAGGAAGTGGGCATCTCATCAGATAGAGTAGCTATTATGGCAGTAGTCAGAGTTGAAGAGGAATAGGGAAGAGGAGAAGGAGGAGGAATGGTGGGAGGCACAAGTGAGGATGGAGATTGAGGAGCTGAAGGAAGTCTGGAGGATAGAGAAAGAGAGCCGAGTGCAGGAGGGAGAGAGGCTGACCAAGTACCTCTCTAGATTGCTGAGGGTGAGGAGAGTGAAGCAGAGGTGGGAGAGGATCATTGGAGGGGATGGTTGCTTGGTGACTGGGGTCCAGGGGATCCTTTGGGAGCTTAAGAGTCGCTGGGGGAAGTTGTGGAGTGAGGAGCTGACAGTGAGGACATTGTGGCATGTTTGAAAGACTGGTGCCCCCTGGAGATGGAGGGGCTTGGGGAACTGACAAGACTGGTAAGAGAGGAGGAGATTCTGCAAGTCCTGGCAGCCACTAAGTCAGAGATGGCCCCTGGGGAGGATGGGCTACCATGGGACTTCTGGAAGAAGATGGTGAAGGTGGAGGAGGTGCATCAGGAAATGAGAGATATGTGTGATGAGGTGATTGAGTCTGGGTCTTGGCTGGAAGATCAGAAGTTGGGATTGGTGGTACTTCTTTACAAGGATAAGGGGCAGAGGGAGGACTGGAAGAATTGGCAACCAATCATACTCCTGGATATGGACAGAAAGTTGGTCATGAAGGTGTTGGTGGCAAGACTGCAAGTAGTGGCACAGCAGGTCCTGGGGAAAGAGCAGAGAGGATTTGTTAGGGGATAGCTGATTAGGGATAGAACAGCTTGGGTGCATGGAGTTATTGAAGGGGCAAGGACTGCTGGGGTGGATGGCAGGTTGGTTTTCTTGGACCAAGAGAAAGCCTATAATAGGGTACAGTGAGTCTGGCTGGGGAAGGTGCTGGAGAAGATTGGGATTCCAGAGGAGTTGGGGAATGCGATTGTCTGCCTTCTGGAGGAGAGTCAGGCAGCAATCATAGTAAATGGATACAGGGGAGTTACCTTCCCCCTTAGGCAGGGGGTTCCTCAGGGGGACCCCCTGTCACCCATTCTGTATGCTCTGTTCTTGGAGCCATTACTGGATAGAATAAGGAGAAGAGTTGAAGGGCTGAATATACTGGACATGAACTGGAAAGTGGGGGCCTTTGCAGATGATATGGTGGTGAGCTTGGGCACTGTTGCAGATGTGGCTGAGCTTAAAGAGGCTGTAGAATGGTATGAATGGTGCTCTGGACAGAAGTTAAACTGGCATAAGTGTAAAACAATGGTATTGGGAAATGGGCTGATTGGGGGGGACATTATTGGTATGATTGTCTCCCCTGGGGAGGCAGTACAGTACCTGGGGATCTTTCTCTTGGTGTATGGGTCAGTCCTATCCAAGGCCTGGTGGGAGGTGAGGGTGGGAGTATGGGGAGATATGCTGAGGAGCTGGGGGGGGAGACATATTTCTCTAGCTGAAAGGGTAACTATTTTGAATATTTACTGGATACCAAAGCTGTGGTATTTGGCATACCATTTGGACTTTCTGGCATGAGTGATCAAGAGGTTGTTAAAACTAGTGAAAGAGTGGATCTGGGCAGGCTGTAGAAGTCAGATAAAGTGGGAAGTCTTGGCAACACTGGTGGAGAGGGGGGGGCCTGGGCCTTGTGGATTTCCCAAAGCATCTGCATTGCCTACATGCCTGGTGATTGAAGAGAGCAGCAATGCTGAAAGGAGGCAGATGGATTCTACTGATGCAGAAGGTGTGGGAGGTGAGATTTGCCCCCTGGGGGTCAGCTGGGGACCTTTCAACATTGGAGGGAAGTAAAAGACTCCAGTATAGGGGGTTCTGGTGAGGGGTGGCTGAGGGAGCACATAGGATTGGCATTAGATGGGAGGGCTGTACTGTGGTGGAGCAGCAGGGGAGAGGAGGGTGGCAGTGGCACAGATTGCTATTGGGTGGAGTGCTAGCAATGAACTTTGATTTGGGTGATGGGGTGGAAAGTCAGAGGGGCCTAGGACAGGACTTTTGGCCAGAGGGGTGGCAGCAAGTGGGGATCAGAGAGGAGTAGGACTGGAGAGGACTGTGGACCTGGGGTATGGAGATGAAGAAGTAGCTACCCCCCAAGTTTTGGGTGGTGTGGTAGAGGGCGTTGAGGCAAAATGTGATGTTGAACTTTAGGTCAGATCATTTGGTGCTGGGAGGGGCTTTTGAGTGTGAGGAGTGTTGAGGAGTAGGGCAGGAGAGGGGGGTGGTGCAGACTCCAGAACATTGACTTGGGGAGTACAAGGTACTGGCTGAGTTCTAGAAAGTAGTAGAAGGTAGATTGAGTAGGGATTACAGGTGCCAGGAGATTAGTCGCTGGGAGGTGTTAAAGAAGAGAATGCTGGGGGGTATTAGTGATGAATGGCTCACACTGGGGTGGGTGCTGGTAATATGGGTAGGGCTTGCTGGTCACTGGCAGATGGTGTTTGAGGAGAGCAGGCTGATGTCAAAGGAGAAGAAGGTGGCAAGGTGAGAGGGCCTATTAGTGGACCTACTGATGGGGTGGTAGAGAGGGTGGGGCCCACAGGGGGGTCACTATTGGAAGTTGGTAGAGACCATATGTAAAAGGAGTGAGGGGAGAGTATGAGTTGAGGGTAGTAAAGTTATGTTTACAAGAGTAGGGGTAGGGGGACTAGTAGTGGTGAGAGTGAGATAGAATAAGATTGGGAAGGGGCTACCAGTGTGGTATGAGGACACCTTCAATATTATAGATAGTTAATAAATGTGGCTGTGGCCTATAGAGAAAAA
>RQIL01006553.1:0-12440 GCA_003951145.1 Jimgerdemannia lactiflua
TAAGAGGCTAATTTTACTCATTAAGAACTATACTGACTAGATATTTTTTTTTTTTTCTATAGGCTGAAGCCCCATTTATTAACTATCTATAATATTGAAGGTGTTCTCATACCACACTGGTAGCTCCACCCTACCCTCTCCCTACCCCACCCCCTTACTCACCCACTCTTCTATCCCAGCCTGCTCAAATACTATCTCCTCCCCAATAACCTGAACCCTTCCCACACTCTTGTTATAAATAATTGCCACCAACTTCCTAGGCAGCCCCCTCAGGGCCCCACTCCTTCAGCCAGCCTGACAGAACATCCACCATCAACTCCTCCCATCTCACCTCTGTCTTGACCCTTATTATCAATCTGCTCTCTTTAATATTGCCTGCCAGTAATCTGCCAACCCTACCCTGATTGCCAGATCCCACCCCAGGGTGAGCCACTTATCACCAATACTTCCTAACATCTGCCTCTTTTATACCTCCCAGTTACCAGCCCCATGGCCACTGTGAACCCCATTCAGTCACCTCTATATTACCTCACAGAAGCTATCGAAAACCTCTCACTCTCCAAGTCAATGTTCTGAGATCTGTACCACCCCACCCTCCTGCCCCACTCTCATATATATTCCTTATACTAAAAGGTACTCCCTGCTACCAAATGTTCCAATCTGAGGTTCAATATAATATTCTACTACAAGACTCTCCACCAGACCACTCAGAATTTAGAAAGCATCCAATTTTTCATCTCCATCCCCTAGGTCCACAATCTCCTCCAGTCTCACTCCTCTCTTATCTTTGCATCCTGCTATTCCTCAGGTCAGAGATCCTGCCCCAGCCCATACTGACTATCCATCTCAGCCCTCAGATTAAAGTCCATTGCTGACAAATCCCCCAGTAGCAGCCTATGCCATTACCATATCTCAGGACCCTACAGCTTGGCCTTGATGCAGCCCTTCCATCCAATGCCAATCCTCTGTGCCCCCTTAATCACCTCCCACCAGAACCCCTTATATCAGAGCCTCTTACTTCCTCCCCCCTCCTCCATTATCAGCAAGTCCCCAAAATACCCTTGGGGGCATGCAGCAGGACCCAGCTGTCTTCTTTCAATACTGCTGCCATTTTCAGCCACCAGGTATAAAGGCAGTATAGTCATTTAGAAAAGTCAACCAGCCTTAGGCCTTCCAATTCCACTGATATCACCAAAACCTCCCAATTAATCTGACTCCTATAGCCTACCCAAATCTACTCTCTCACCAGCTTAAATAGCCTCTTGATCACCAAAGCTGGAAACTCCAAGTGATATACTAAGTATCACAGCTTAGGCATCTAGTAAATGTTCAATACAGTCACTCTATCTTCCAGGAATATATGTCACCCTCTCCAGCTCCTCAGTATATCTCCCCACACACCAATTCTGGCCTCTCATCAGACCTTCGATAGCACCAAGCCATATACTGAGAGAAATATTTTCAAATACCACAGTGCCTTTCCTGGGGGAACAATGGACCCAATTATATTCCCTCCAACTAATCTCTTTGCTAGGACTATTATCTCATACTTGTACCAATTCAACCTCTGCCCAAAGTACTATTTATACCATCCCACAGCCTCTTTGAGTTCTCCCACATCAACAGTGATGCCCAGACCCACTACTATATTATCTACAAAGGCCCCTACTTTCCAATTCACCCCCAGCACTGTCAGCCCTTTAATTATTCACCAAATCCTATTCAACAGTGGCTCTAATGACAATATATATAAGATATTTGACAAGGGATCCCCCTGTAGCACCTCATTCACTAGTGGAAATATAGTACTCTCATAATTACTACCTGGCTCCCCTCCAGAAGGTGAATGATAGAGCTCCCAGACTCTCAGGAATTCTTAGTATCTTCCCCAGCCAGACTCACTATACTCTATCATAGATCTTCTCCTAGACTAAGAAAACCAGCCAGCCATTCACACCATCAGTCCTTACTACTTCAATAATTCCATGCACCCAAGCTGTGCCATCCCTGATCAACTGCTCACTAACAAATCTTCTCTATTCCTCCCTGAGGACCTATTGTGCCACTATCTGTAGTCTCACTATCAGCCCCTTTATAACCAGCTTCCTGTCTATATCCAGGAGTATAATTAGCCTCCAGTTCTTCCACTCTTTTCTTTATCTCTTATCCTTATAGAGTAGTGCTACCAATCTCATCTCCTGGTCACCCAGCCAGATACTGGACTCAATGACTTTATCACACATGTATCTCATCTCCTGGAGCATACTCTCCACACTCACCATCCCCTTCCAGAAGTCCCAGAGCAGTCCATCCTCATCTGGGGCTGTATCTGACTTTGTAGCCACAAGGATATATAGAATTTCTTTCTCCCCAATCAGTCTTGCCAAGTCCTCCAGCCCCTCAACCCTCAGGAAAACCATTTCTCCAGACACTCTGCTATGAGCTTGCACCCTCACCACTCCACAGCTTCTCCTACCAATCCTTCAGCTCACCAAGAATCCCCTGGACTCTATTTTCTAAGAGGTCATCTCTTCCAATGATTCCTTCCCACTACTGCCTTACTCTCCTTATTCTCAGCAACCTAGAAAGGTACTTAGTTGGCCTCTCTCCTTCCTCCAGTCCCTGCCACCTAAGCCTCACTACTATTCTATGAACATTAGCCTCCTCCTCTATCCACAATATCCCCTTTAGTTCCTCAATCCCTACCCTCACCCTCACTACCTACAAATTCTCCTCCTCCTCCCCCTCCAAGTCCTTCAAGTCTGACCACTGTGCCAGCAGTTGCTCCAGGTATCAGGAAGCCCACAGTCCTCTCTTCAGCTAAAGCCTACCCTTCTGCCTCCCTCAGCTACCTCCCCCCAGAACTCCCTATACTGGAGCCTTCTACTCCCTCTCCCCTCCACTAATGCCCATCAGTCTCCTGAAGACCCCCATGGAGCATACCTAGCCACCCACACCTTCTGCATCAAAGAGACCCATCCACCACCTTTCAACACTGCTGCTATCTTCAATCACCAGGCACAAAGACAGTACAGCCATTTGAGGAAGTCTATTAGCCCTAGACCCCCCCTCTCCACCAGAGTCACTAAGACTTCCCACTTAATCTGACTCCTATAGCCTGTCCAAATCCACTCCCTTGCCAACTTCAATAGTCTCTTGATCACCCATAATAGAAAGTCCAAGTGGTATGCCAGATACCACAACTTCAGCTTCCAGTAAATGTTCAATATAGTCACCCTGCCTGCCAGAGAGATATGCTGCCCTCTCCAGCTCCTCAGCACTTCTCCTTAACAACTTCTACCTTGGCCTCCCAAAATATATTAGGTAGTACTGACCCATATACTGAGAGGAAACTTCCCAAGTACTGCACTGCTTTCCCAGGGGGAATGATAGTGCCAATAATATCCCCTCCAACCAATCCATTTCCCAGAAACATCATTACACACTTATGCCAGTTTAGCTTCTGCCTAGAGCACTATTTATACCATCTGATGGCCTTCTTAAGCTCTGCTACATCCTCAGTAGTGCCAAGGCCTACCACCATATCATCCACAAAGTCCCCTACTTTCAAATTTACACCCAGCACAGTCAACTCTTCAATTCTACTTCTAACTCTGTCCAACAGTGGCTTCAAGAACGATGCATATAGAATTGATGACAAGTGATCCCCCTGTAGCACCCCTTGCCCAAGGAGGAAGGTGACTTCCTGTATCCATTTACCATAATTGCTGCCTGACTTCCCTCCAAAAGGCTTACAATTGCATTCTCCAGTACTTCAGATACCCCAATCCTCTCTGACACCTTTCTCAGCCAGACCCACCATACCCTATCATAAGCCTTCTCCTGGTCTAAGAAAACCAGCTGGCCATCCACTCCAGCAGCTCTAGCCCCTTCAATAATACCATGCACCCAAGCTGTGCTATCCCTGATCAGCCTCTCCCTAATAAAACCCCACTGCTTCTCTCTCAGGACCTGCTGGGCCAGCACCTGTAGCCTCATAACCAGTACCTTCATGACCAACTTTCTGTCCATATCCAGGAGCATAATTGGCCACCAATTCTTCCAGTCCTCTTGCTGTCCCTTATTCTTGTAGAGTAGTGCTACTAATCCCAACTTCTGACCACCAAGCCAGGACCCAAACATAATCCTTAATCATACATATCCCTTATCTCATGGCACACCTCCTCCACCTTTACCATCTTCTTCCAGAAGTATTGCTAAGACCTGAAAAATCTCCTCCTCTATCATCTGTCTTGTCAGCTCCTCTAGCCATTCCACCCCTGGAGAGCACTAGTTCTCCAGACACTCTGCAATGGCCTCACTATTCATACCTCCCTCTTCCTCACTCCACAGCTTTCTCCAAAAATTCTTAAGCTTGCCAAGAACCCCCTGGACCCCAGTCACTAAGCTGCCATCTCCTCTGATGATCCCCTCCCACTACTGCTTCACTCTCCTTATCCTCAGCAGCCTAGAGAGGTACTTGGTCAGTCTCTCTCCTTTCTCCAGCCCCTGCCATCTTAGTCTTGCTACTATTCCCTGTACATGGCTCTCCTCCTCCATTCTCCAGACTCTCTTCAATTCCTCAATCTCCATCCTTACTCATGCCACCCTCCAGTCCTCCTCCTCCTCCCCCCCATGCCTCCTCAAATCTGACCACTGCCATAACAGTTGTTTCAACCAATGGGATACCCACAGCCCCTTCTTCCACTGAAGCCTCCCTCTCTACTTCCCAGCTTTACTCCAGTACATCCTCACCACTTCCTTTAACTTCACCCACTTCAGTCCCACTGCAGCCCCCTCCTCTCTCTATCTAGTCACACTTGACACTATCTCTCCCTCCCACTTCCTCCATAAATCCCCATCCACCAGCAGTGCACAATTGAGCCACCAATGTCCAGGCCCCTCCTCACTATCCCCAAAGTTCCCCTGCCCTAGGACCCCCCAATGGTCCGACCAAGGGCACCAAACCACTCCAAGTTCCCACTAAACATCTTCTCCCCAGCAGTCAGCTGAGAGCACCCAGTCAATCCTCATTAGCAGTCCATCCACCCAATGAGTTAATACCTTATCCACTCCCCACTTGGCCCTCCCCACATCTCCCAGAGCACTCAGTCTCTTAATCTCCTCCCATCTGCCCAGCCCACTACTTTGGCCCACTACTCCTGCTCCCCCATCAGACTGATCCAGAGCAGTATCCCATACCATATTAAAATCTCTACCCAGGATATTCATCCCAGCCTCCATCAGTGATCCATCCTCCAGCAGCCCTTCCAATCAGTCCACTCTCTTACCATGGACCACTGGACAATAACATGATTCTACCACTATTGGGCCCCACTCCAGCCTCCTCCACATTCCCCATATGAGACACTCACTCCATCCCCCAATGTCCACCAGTTCTCCTTTTCCCTTGTGAATCAATATCCCAACACTTCCATACCATTCAGCCACCCAACTCCATTCTTTGGTCTAATTCAGTCTGTTTATCTCCTCCTCACATCTCACATCCTGCAAAAGAAAAAGATCAGCCTCCAATCCTTGTAGCTACTCAAACATGTTCTGACATTGCCTCAAACTCCACAACCCATTGACATTCAAAGATAAAACATTAGTTGTACTATTCTTGGAGAATAATATTTGTAAATAGTGCAACTTTTCCAGCCCATTCAGAATTCTGGCTTGATGTCCATCCTTAACAAGTCCAAGAGATGCTCAGCTTCTACCTCATCCTCCTCAGTCTCATTCTTTTTCAATGCAGCAACTACTTTCTGAGCAGTCTCATCATCTTTCTCCTCTGCCTCTTCTCTGTAGTCTTCACAGACTGACTGCCACAGCTCAGCCCCATCCTTTGCCACCCATTAGTCTTCTACTACCTGCCCTGCTGTCCTCCTCAACTTGGCTTCCCTCCTTGCATCCACCTCATACTCCATTTCTGCAAGCAAGATTGCCATCATCTCCATCAATAGCTTGTCCAATACTCCCTCTTCTGCCAGGATATATTGCCATTCCACCTTATCCAGGATACAGAAATCCACCTCTCTAAGTTCATCTGCCACCAGATCATTAAGCATAGGCAGCAGCTATCCTGCCCCCCCAATCTGACTAACACCTGGGGTCATGGGCCTCTTGCTCTCCCTATTCCTGCTAACACTCTCAGTATTCTCTCCTTCAGCTTCACTCAATTGCTCTCCCTCTATCCCAACCACCATCTCTCTAAGCATGAAATCTGGGACTCCAAACTTTATACTCTGTGTCCCCTTTTTTACCACATCCTCCTTCCCAGCCTCTGGTGCCAGGATTCTATCCAAGGTCTCTCTTATTCCAGCCTGGTCATCCTCCTCCTCATCCAGATCCACAAAGAACCCAGGCTCATCTTCCCCAACAATCTTCTTATGCTAGGGGGCATACTGCAAGGTCTCAAGGCCACCAGTGAACCCCAGTGGTTGTACCATCCCCACACCCACCTTCTCCTTGAAGCTTGCCAGTAGATCCTTCTGCCTGCACCTCCTCTACTCCCTCTCTCATGCCTTCTTATCCACTCATACCTTTCTGCCATTGATCTCCTTCACTATAGTTGCATCCTCAAAGGCCTTCCAGGCCTTCACCATCTGCTCCACAGCCCCTTCTAACTCCAACAGTGCCATCAACAAGTCCTCTTACTCTTCCTTAGTCCTCTTCACCCTTGACACATTGCACTCAATAGGGTCCCACTTCAATACTCTTGGCCAGTCACTTGCCTTCCCTATCACCTCTCTCCCAGCCACCCTCAGTCTCACCTACATCTCTTGTCCTGAAAGTTGTCCCCTTTCACATCTGAAAACCAATATCAATGACATCTCCATACTCCTTCATCACCTTACTGACTCTACCCCTTGTCTCCTCCACTGATACTGTAGGGACCCCCTTGACCATCAGGTGTACCACCCTAGGGTCTCAGCACAAATACCTTGACATCAGCACCACAACCTCACCCACCATGATCCCCTTTGAAAAAACCTCTACCAGAAGTTTCTTCTTTACAAATCTGACTTCAACCCCCTCCAGCCCCTTCAGGAATTTTACTGATACTACATCCATCAGCTACATACCCAGCAGTCCCAAGACTATCTTTGCTGTCACCACTAGGTCCTGGAAGCTCACCATGACTGCAAAACTCTGAGATCAACTTCTTGAGAAACAGAACCACCACCAGGCCCATTATACTATATGACAGATTGCCCCCCCACACCTGCCCCAATCCCCCTGGACTCCCTTAATACCATCAGTCATCACATCTGGATTTTTTTCCAGATCAGCTGTCACACCACCATCAGTAGTCCCAGCTACTATGCCAGTCACATCTCCTCTAACCCCCACCTTCCCTCCCCCAGAGAGCACCCCTCCAGCACCTCCAGACTTCCTCTTCTCCTTTCCCACTGTCTTCCACCCCTTGGCACTCTCTCCTCCTCCTCTGCCATTCTTAACTGCTGCTGTGAAACTCACTGCTCTGCTGTCTCCCACCTTCTCCCTCAATCCCTGCCCCTCCCCTGCTCCTCCATCTGTCACCAGCCCAAAGAACCTTGGTCCCACACCTATCTCTCCCTTGCCATGCTGCCATTTGAAGGCTGATCTATCTTCCACACCAGTATACTTGCCAGAACCTTGCTTAGTCATCATTGCATTAAGAGTTTTCTCCAAAAAATGATGAGAAGTGTGTCAAAAGTTTGTGTGAAAATTTGTATAACATGAAAGTTACCTGAGAGAAGTGAGTCCCACACATCTTCTTTATCTCCTCAAGCATGTCATCAATCACTACTATCTTCCAAAAGTCCCATGGTAAGCCATCCTCCCCCAGTGCCATCCCACTCTTTGTAGCTAACAGTACACATAAGATTTCTTCTGCTCAGATGGGGTGGGTCTGATCCCCAATCCCCTCTACCATCACGGGGGTCCACTCCTCCAGATATTCTGTGATAATCCTCTCATCCTCTCCTCCCTCCTCCTCACTCCACAGATTGCTCCATTACCTCTAGAGTGACCCCAGGATACCCTGCATACCAGTCACCATTCCACCATCTTCCCCTATAATGCCCTCCCATTGCTGTCACACCTTGCACACTCGGAGAAGCCTAATAAGGTACTCTGTGGGCCTTTCCCCATCCTCCAGCCCCTGCTACCTCAGTCTCACCACCATTCCTTGAACCTGTAACTCCTCTTTCTCCCTTGAGACAGTCTTTAGTTCTTCAATTTCCATCCTTACTCTCTCCACCCTCCACTCACCCTCCTCCCCTGTATCCTCCCTATCACTAGTTAATTCTAACAGTAAGCCTTCTAGTCACCATGAGATTGCCATCATCCACTTCCTTCTAGCTTGCCCCCTTGTCCTCCCTACCTCCCCCCAAAAGATCTAAGTGGTAGCCTTCAACTTTTGCCATTGATCTCCTATTCTAATTCCTTTCTCTCTCCACCATACAAAATCACCCACCACCTCCTGTCCCCATTATTCTCACACCCCTTTGTCCTTCTAAAGAGTACAGTTTAGTTGTCAATGTCCAGGCCCATCCCTATACCCCCCAAATGTTTCTTGCCCTGCCACCCCCCAGTGAACCAACCAGGGGCACTATATTATCTCCAATTCCTTCCAAATATCTACTCTCCAGCAGTCAGTGGTAAGAATCTAATCTATCCTTATATCCAGCCCATGCACCTAATAGGTGAAAACTGCATAGTTCCCCCACTTCAGTCACTCTATATTTCTTATAACACTCGGATGCTCCACTTTCTCCCATCTGTCCAACCCACCACTCTTGCCTGACCTGCCCTGCCTACTATCAGAATGCTCTACAGCCACATCTCTGATCATATTGAAGTCCCCCCCAAGTATATCAACCCCAGCCTCTGCCAGAGTCCCAGTGTCCAACAGCTCCTCAACCCAAGCTATGTGCAATCTCTTTTCTGCCAAATAGTACAAGATCCTACCACTACTAGCTCCAAACCCAGTCTCACCCAAGACTCCCACATTAAGCAGTCTCTCCAGTCCCCAATGTCCCTCATTTCTCCTTTGCCCTTCCTTATCAGAATTCCCACCTTCTCTCACTATTCCACCACCCCTCTCCAATCTCTTGACTAGTGCAATTTATCCTTCTCATTCTCGCATCTCATATTCTGAAGTAGAAATACATCTACTTCTAAGTCCTTAAGCTAGTTGAAAATATTTTCTCATCTCTCTGATCCTTACAGCTTATTGACATTTAGTAAAAATACATTGATTGTATTGTTCATATTGAAAATGTTTGAGTTGGGGCCACTCTAAATCTCTATATCTTGATCTATCCTAGATAAGTCCAGCTCTCTCTTCACTTTCAGCTCTGCTTCCTTCTTTTCCTTAGTCTCCAACTCCATCAGAATCTCCCAAACTTCCACTGTATCCTTCTCTTCTATCATCAAGTAATAGTCCTCACATACTGCCTCCCACAGTCCTGCTCCATTCCAAGTATTCTACCCCTTGACTACCATCTTATGTACTGCCACCTTTATCTCTACTTTCTGGAAAGCATCTATCTCATATCCTTCATCCTCCAGCAGCACTACCAAGTATGCTTTCATCAACTTCCCCATCACACCAACTCTGCACAAGATATTACTCCAAGCCTTCTCACTCATAATCTGAAAATCTACATCACCCAACTCTTCCTCCACCAATTCTATCACCATTCTGCACAGCCAGGGCCCCTCTCCCATGTGCTCCCCCCCAGGGGTCACTGATCTTCCCCCTACCATCTGCACTCTACTCAGACTGGTACTGGCCAATTCATCCCACTCCTCATTTGATGTATCCACCAAGTCCTCCCCAGCCACCCCAACTATCTGTCTCCCCAAGGCTGCATCTGGGACTTCAAACCTAACATTCTTTGCACCCTTCATCACAATATTTTCTACCTCAACCCTGATGACTCCAGGGGCCTCCTCTGGTCTCTCATCCCCCTTATACTTGTCAGCATCTCTCTCTGGCATCCAATCATTAAAGAAAATTTCCTCCTTACTATCTGGCCTACTTCTCTGGGAAGCATGCTCAGAATGCTGTGAACTCTCAGGCCCCTTCTGCCCATCTTCCCCCACTCTTACTTCTCCATTCCCCTCCTTCTTAGCACCTGCCTCAAACTTAGCAAGAAGCTCCTGCTGCTGCTTCCTCCCCTGAGCCCTTTCCCAAATATCCTTATCTACTCAAATTCTCTTTCCATTGACATCTACCATCATTGTAGCTTTTCAAAGGCTTGCCATGCCTTCCCTCTCTGCTTAATGGCTCCATCCAACTCTTAGAGTGCCATCAACAAGGAAATTATTCAACAAATTGATATCCAGCAGGTGTAGCCACCCACCTCCCCTGCCACTTAGCAGCATCCACCCCCACCTCACAGTCTCCTTCCACTCCTCCTCAGAGATATCCACTAGCTCCTCCTCAGCCACCCCAATGACTAATCCCTCAATGGTAGTGTCCAGTACCCCAAACCATACATTCTGCATCTCCTTCATAACTATATCCTTGATATTGCCCAATCTCATAGTTACAAACAACCCCTCAACTATATTGTGTCCCCATTTCCCACCTCCTCACAATCCTTATCCAGATCAATAAAGAAGCCCAGGTCATTCTTCTCAATAATTTTCACCCAGTATGGAGTATGTATAGACTGAGGTGAATCACTTGTCTCATTTAGCAGCCTCTCTCCAGCTGGCTGCCTGCTACTCTCCTCATCTCCTGACACATCCTTGAAGCTTGCCAGAAGTTTTTATTATCACCTTCTTCTCTGCTCCTTCTTCCAGACCTCCTTATCAATATAGACCTTTATACTATTTACCTCTACTACTATAGTTGTATCTTCATAGGCCTCTTAAGTCTTCAACCATTGCTCAATAGTCTCATCTATCTCCCAAAGTACTGTTAGCAGATCTTTCTTATCCTCTTCAGTCCCTTTGACTCTTAATATCTTATATTCAAAAGGATTCCACTTTAGCATCTGAGGCCAATCACTTATCTTTGCTATTGCCTCCTTTCCAGCTACTCTCAGCCTTATCTTCACATTGCCCATCTGGAAAGTAGTCCTCTCCTTCATCTGAAATTCAATATCTACAATATCACCATATTCCCTCATCTCTGCTCCAATACAGTCCTTTGTCTCTGTAATCAGTACCATAGAGACTTCCTTGATGATCAAGTATATCACCCAAGGGTCTGGGTCCCACCTCAATTATCTTATCATCAGTACTGTGACCTCTCTTACTGTCACTTTGACCACAGCTACCACCAAGTGCTCCTTCTTGCCAAATCTAATTTCCATCTCCTCCAGTCTCTTTTGTAATTTCATGGATACTACCTCACCCAACTACTTACTCAGTAGTCCCAGCACTATTCTTACTATCACCACCAGCCCTCAGAAGCTCATTGTAACAAACTCTGAAATTGACTTCTTAAGTAATGGGACTATCACTAGGTCCATCATACCATCAAAAAGATTGTCCTTATATATATATCATCCTCAGTCTCTCAGGGTTCTACTTATATTCATCAATAGTCATATCTGGATTTTTTTTCAAATTGGCCATCATGTTATCATCAATAGTCTCAGCTCCTATGCTATTTATACTACTTCCAGCCCCCACCTTCTCTCTACCAGGCAGTGCTCTACCAGTATCCTCTGTTTTTATTTTCTCTTTCTCAGCTATCTTCTAGCCTCCAGCTCCTCTCTCTTTTATATTCTTCTTGACTATAGATAAAGCTTATCACTCTACTACTTCTCATCTTCTCGCTTAGCCACTGTCTCCCATCAGTTCCCCCTCCCGTCAATAGTTTAAAGAATTCTTATACTATACCTATCTCTCCCCTTCCATATGACTATTGAAATATTCCACCACCTCCTACACCAGTGCTATTACCAGACTTTGGTATTGTAACTATTACCTTAAGTGTTTTCTTTAATAAATATTGGAAATATATATCAAAAGTTTGTGAAAAATTGGTATAATATAATTGTTACCAGAGAGAGATTATATTATAGTCTTCTCTTATAGATAAGGAAATTATAGTCCAAGGAGGAATTATTAATATAGACTACTAGAGAGTAATTAAAGTTTAGTTAGAATTAACAATCTGATCCACCAAAACTTTTGCTCTATAAGTTTAATGCACTAAATCCTATTTATCAAGATTGTTTTAACAATTCTTCAAGAAGTTACTATAATTAATAAACTAAATATTACAAAGGAAGATTTGGAAGCACTTACTGGATTCACTCAAAACTAACTATTAAAATTCATCTTACAAAAGTATAGTATTCTGAGAGTTAAAATCCTTTTACTATTACTTAGTTTAAATTAAAGAAACTATCTATCTAGAGCTATATAAAAAAAAGGAGTCTCATTAATCATCTGCCAGAAAAAGCCAATAATCTGATATTTAAATC
>RQIL01006554.1:0-22424 GCA_003951145.1 Jimgerdemannia lactiflua
AGTCCATAAGCCTGCCCAGTCCCACTCCTCACCGATTCCGACACCCTGCCACCCCGCTGGCCAGAGATCCAGACCAAAGCCTCGTTGACTCTCCATTCCATCTCCAAGATGAAAGTCGATCACCGGCAACCCTCCAAGCAACAACTTGTGCCACTGCCACATCCCCGGACCCCAGTGTTCCTCGGCCTCATTCCTCTCCCATCGCAGTCCAATTCTGTGTCCCCCTTCAACCACTCCCCACCAGAATCCTCGATTCCGAAGTCTCCTACTACTGCCACACCTAACCACCTCCATGGTATAGTCATCTCTTGCAATATTCAATTTAGGAGAGAGCAAAGGAATGGAAAATTAGTATGGAAATTCCTATACCTATATTCAATCCACTAATGGTGAGTGGAACTACATGAAAGGTAAGCATAATTACACTAATGGTTGGGACTCTGGTGACACAATCTATACCTATAAGATCAATAGCACAATTACCTATGAAACTCCCTGAACTAAGAATTATGGATAATAAAGAGAAAGAGAATACCTCTTCAAAAGGTAAGAAAAAGTACAAGTCTGGAATAGATAATGAAGTTCCAGTAGATTTAGGAAATCACCTGAGTCATCCTGCAATAAATAATATCATGTGAACTACACTTGTAGATATGCTTACATAGCAATGACTAGTGAGCTGGTAAGCTATAACAAAGCCATTCATTTAGATAATAAGAAGGAGTGGAAAAAGGCTATGGATGAAGAATACAGCTCACTCATTGAAAATAATATATGGGACTTAGTCTCTCTTCTGGTGAATCAATAAGCTATATGATTCTGATAGATATATAAAATCAAGTATAATAGCAATGGTGGCATAAAACAGTACAAGGCCCAATTTGTAGTGAAGGGATACTCACAAGACTTTAGAGTCAATTACAATGAAACATTTTCCCTGGTATTCAAGCTTACTTTACTTAGAGTACTTCTTGTAATCAGAGCTAAGTATGATTACAAAATCCATCAAATTGACATTAAGGCAGCCTTTATAAATAGAGATGTGGACACTGAACTCTATGTCCATCAATCACAAGAGTATGAACTCTATGATAATGAGAAGGAGAACTATGTAAAGATCTTTATAGCATAAAGTAAGTGGCAAGACTATGGAACTAAAATATTGATAAATATCTCATAGAAGACAATTAGTTCAAATGATGTGAAGTAGACCCATATATATATACTCATCATATATCCTCAGAAATAGTATACTTGGGAATTTGGGTTAATAATATCATTCTGGTTAGAATGATAAGTGAAATCAATAAAGTAAAGGCAACATTATACAAGAAGTTCAAGATGACAGATAGGGGTGATACATCTTTTCTTTTGGGGATATCCATCATATATGACAGGAATGCATGCACTAAATACCTAAGCCAAGGAGTATATATTCAAATAATACTTGAGTAATTTGGTTTGAGTGAATGCAAGCTAGTCAGAACATCTATAGAGATATCTATAAGACTAAAGAAGTCCAATACATCTAATGAATATAATAATATCTCCTATTGACAAGTAGTGAGATCTCTCATGTAACTTATGCTCAGAACAAGACCTGAAATATCATATGCAATCAACAAAGTGGTATAATACTCATTATATTATGATAATTCATATTAGATAACAATTAAGCACATATTCAGATACATAAAAGATACAAAGAACTATATGCTCAATTTGGATAACAAAGGAGTAAGTGGGAGTACTATAAGCCTTTTTGGTGCATGTAATACCAATTGAGCTGGTGATTTGGATAACAGAAGGTTTACAACTGGATACTTCTTCTATCTTGATGATGGTGGAGCCATTATATGACAAACTTATAAGCAATCTTTGGTGGCAATATCATTTATGTAAGCAGAGTATCAAGCATTGTCTACAGTGATAAAAGAAGCTATCTGGTATTTCAAATTACTAAAAGATTTGAAGTTCTCTCAAGGATCTATAACTATATGACAGAATAATCAATCCACTATTGCTTTGGCAAAGAACCCTATATATCATACAAAGACTAAACATATCAATATACAGCACTATTATATGTAAGAATGCATTGAAAATGAAACTATACACCTGCTATACACCCCCATGGAGCTAATGATGACTGATTCACTCACAAAGACTCTTCCAAAGTCAAAGTTCAAATTCTGTATATAAGGAATGAGCATTATAGCAAATAGATAGAGTAAATACTATAACAAATAGGGAATGGGCATTGCAGCAAAGAATGAAGACTTGATCAATAAATATTATAGTAGAAACCTATAATATTATTCAGGATTTCTATTTTTTACTATATAATAGACTTATTTTTATACTTATAAGCAGGGAATTTGAACCTTTTTCAGTCATCTAGTTAGCATCCCATTAGTAATGTTTGTTATTGCTTAGTTCAATCAGCTTTATATGCATTTTATTTATAGATCTCATTGAGCAGAAGTGTTGAAATCTCATTCTAAGTGCAACTTGATATAAATTATAGTACAGTGGAGTAATGTCATCAATTAGGCACATAAAGGTACATAACTTGGATAATCAATAAATACTCTTTTTTTTTTCTTTTTCCTTCCAAGTATACAACATATACTAAGTTCACTATACTGATTATGAAAAGTCTTAGAGAGGATTGAAATCCAAAGAGAGTTGGAAGAATAAATTGTCTATCTTCTAGAGAAGAGCAAGGTAGTGGTTATAGAGAATGAACATTAGGGTATCTTATTTCCATTGGGATAAGGGGTGTCCCAGGGGGACCCACTGTTGCCAATATTATATATACTATCACTGGAGCCCTTGTTGGATAGGATATAGTGACAAATTGAGTGACTAATCATATTGGGAGAAAATTGGAAGGTAGAGGCCTTTGTGAATGATATAGTGGTGGGTCTCAGTTCTGTTAGAGATATGATTGAACTTTAGGAGAAAGTAAGTTAATATTAGTACTCTCAAATAAATCAAATCAATTAGAATCAAATCAAATTGAGGGTCTTTCAAATTGAATCTTATTGGGGATTTTTGAATAGAATTAAAATTGAATTGAGGCCTAATTTGATTTAATCAAATCTTTTTGGGGTCTAATTCAATTCAAAATATTTATCTCAAATTAAAATTATAATAGCTAGATAGAAACCCATCCAAATTTAATATTCTTTATTGTGCTAGATCCTCCATCATAAAGTATATTGAACAAGCTAAGATTCATTTAATTTGGATATATTTTTGTCAAGTTATTAAATTTCAAATTATTAGGTTCAAATTGGACCTTGATTTGATTCAAATCAAATAAATTGAGCCTTAATTCAAATTGAATCAAATCTAATTAACCCTTAATTTGATTTAAATATTGTGAATTAAATTTAATTAGAGATAATTTCAATTTAATTCAATTTATTCTGGGCACTAGTTAGTATGAATGGTGCTTAGGATTGAAGTTAAATTGGTATATATATGAGATAATGGTACTAGGAAATGGAGTGGTTGGGGGGACATTATTAGTTCTATTATTCCTTTAGAGATAGTCATATGGTATCTTAGAATTTTCCTTTTGGTTTATGGGTCAGTTCTTCCTAAGGTCTGGTGGGAGAGCAGGGTAATGGCTTAGGATGATTCTTTGAGAAATTTGGGAGAGCATTATATCTTTCCAATAGGCAGAGTAATGATTTTGAATACTTACTGTATGCTAAAGCTATGGTATTTGATATATCATTTATATGGATGGAAAAGCAGCTATCAAAGTTGGCTAGAAATAAGATTTGGGTAGAAAGAAGAAGCCAAATTAGCTAGAAGATACTGTCATTATCAGTAACAAGGAGTGGATTAGGTCTAGAGGCCTTTCCAAAGAGACTGCACTGTCTCTGAGCTTAGTAGCTGAAGAGGTTTAGTAGAGTTAAAGGCAGGTGGATGGGTCTCTCTGCAGAAGGTGCAGAGGATTCAATATATACCTAGAGGTACTTCTGGGGATCTGTTGTTAGTTATAGGAAGGGGGGGTGGAGTCAGTGACTATAATATAGAGAGTTTTAATAAGGAGTGGTAGAAGGCTGATATAGAATTAACTTCTAGTAAGAGAGAAATGAGCATATTAAGCAGTGGAGTCCAGATATATAGTAGTAGCATAGACTACTGCTGGGGGACTTATCAGTGATTGAGTTTGATCTAGGGGTTGGAGTAAATTATCAAAGTAGTACTGATCAGGATCTATGGTCAGAGAGTTAGCAGTATGTAGAGATTGTTAAAGGATGGGACTGGACTAGATTATGGACCTGAGGTACTGAGATAAAGAAGTAGATTTCCCTTAAGTTTTGGGTAGTGTGGTGGTGACTGCTGTGGTGGAATATTATGTTGAACTTCTGATCAGAGCACTTGATTGATAGAGAAGTCTTTGAGAATGAGGAGTATTTAGGAGTAAGGCAGGAGAGGAGAGAGATACAGACTCTGAAATACTGGTTTAGAGAGTATAAGATTCTCAGTAGTTTTGGGAAGAGATTGGGTAATATCTGGGTGGGAGATACAGGAGCTAAGAGATTGGTTGCTAGGATGTATTGAAGTGACAGATATTGGAAAGGAGGTTGAATTGAGTGGCTCATCTTAGAGTGGGTTATCATAGTATGGGTGAGTCTGGCTAGTTACTGATAGATAGTGTTTGAGGATATAAATCTCTCTCTGATAGCATTCACATTAGACCAAATTTTCACAGACTTTTTACATACTTTCCACCATTTATTGAAGAAAGCTTTTAAGAAGATGATGACAATATAAGACTCTGGTAGGAGTACTGGGGTGGGAGGTGGTCCTATATTCAAATGGTGATATAGCAAGAGAGGGATAGATATGAGGAAGGAGTTCTTTAGACCATTGATAGGGGGAGGAACTGGTGGGAGATTGGTATCAAGCAAGAAGGTAGAAAGAAGTGGTGTAGTGAGCTTTACAGCAGCAGTCAAGAATGGTGTAGATAAGAAAGGGGCTGAAGACTAGAAGATAGCCAGAAAAGAAAAGAAGAGAGACTGCTGTTGGTAACATAATGGTCAATCTGGAAAAAAATCCTAGTGTGACTGCTGATGGATGCAAGGAGAGCCCAGAGGGTCTGGGGCCAGTATACAAAGGTGATCTTTCAGATGATATAATAGGCCTGGTAGTGGCCCCATTACTCAAGAAGTCTATTTTGAAGTTTGTAGTTATGATGAGCTTCTGAAACTGGTGGTAATAGTAAGAACAGGCTGGGGCTACTGGGAAAGCAGCTGGAAGAGGTGGTGTCTGTGAAATTCCTGAAGGGGCTGAAGGGGATAGAAATTGCCTTTGTTAAGGAGGAGTATGTATTGGCAGCCATGGCCAAAGGAATGATAATTGGAGAGATTATAGTATCAATAATAAGATATTTGAGAGATCCCTTAAGTGGTATACCTATTCATTATGAGAGTCCTCATGGTAGATGAGTGACCACATTGGATCAGTAATGAGGAAATAGAGTGATATTGTGGAAATCAGATTTCAGATGTAGAAGAGGATCTCTTTCCAGACTAGTGATATGGAGGTAAGGCTGGGGGTGGCTGGAAAGAAGATGAGAGAGAAGACAGGGAATTGGCCTCAGATACTAAAGTGGAACCCGTTTGAATACAAGATATTGAGAGTCAAAGAGACCAAAAAGGATGAGAAAGTTCTGCTGACAGCACTTTGGGAGTTTGATGGGATAGTAGAGTACTGACTGAGAAGATAGAAGGTCTATAAGGATGCAATAGTGGTGGCAGAGATGAATGGAAAGAAGGTCCATATCAATAAGGGGGCCTGAGAGAAGGAGTGGAGAAGAAGGTGATAATAAGAACTTCTGGAGAGCTTCAAGGATGGGTCTGGAGGGAAGGGGACTAGTAGACTGCTGGCTAGTGAAGGGCTATTGGATAGAGCAGAGAACTCAGTCTATTCATACTCTTTGTTAAATAAAAATCATCAGAGAGGATGACTCTGGTTTCTTTATTAATCTGGATAAGGTTTGCAAGATACATAGTGGTAAAGAGAGGACATAATGCTGTAGAGGGACTAGTAGGACTGAAGATTCAGGTGAGGTGAGGGATATAGTTATAAAGGGGAATACAGAATGTGCAGTTTGGGGTACCAGATACTGCTATTGGGGGATTAGTCATTTGATTGACCAAGGAGGAATTTTTCAATATCTCTGAGGAGGTATGGGAGAAAATAACAAGTGTTGGGGTGAATGCTGCCAAGCTGCAGAGATGGAGGAGAGCAGCTATACCTGCTGGATGTCAATTTGGAGAGGAGAGATGGTTGAACAACTTCTTGAGTAATCTGGTAGAAGAGGAGCTAGATGAAGTGAATTTCTGAATTCTGGAAGAAGAGATATAGCAGGGGCTGCCAAAAGGAAAAAGAGTGCTGGTTAAGGTGGCTACAGAATTCTTGGCAAAAATGCTAGAAGCCAAGAGTTATGAAATTGATCAGGATAGAGAGATTGAGCTGAAGGTAGTGATGGATGAGACAGCCATCAGGTGCTGGCAGGGATAGGGGGGCACTGTAGTATAGAAGGCCAACTATGTAACCTATTATGAGAACTTTGAGGAAAAGGTGAATGAGGTGGAGTAGGAGGTTCTGGCAGAATTGGATGCTAGGGAGAGGAAGGAGATGGCTGTTGAGGTGAAGTATTGATTAGATATAGTTCAGATAGAGCAGAATCTGGAATTGTGAGTGGGGTGGGGGATTGCTTAATACTTTACAGTCTTTTCTATAAATAGTACAACTAAAATTTTGTTACTGAATGTCAATGGGTTGTGGGATATAGTGTGATATTGAAACTTTTTTGCTTGGCTTAAGAGCTTAGAGGTGGATTTATTCCTAATATAGAATGTTAGATGTAAGGATGCTTGGAATAAGCTAAATTGGACTAAGGAATGGGAAAGGTTTGCAGAATGGTGAGAAAAGGTTGGGATTGTAAATAGAAAGAAGAAAGGAGTACTATAGGACATTGGGGGGTTGGGAGAATAATTAGTGTGAGGAGCATGGATGAGGTCTGGGTGGGAACCAGTAGTGGTTATATCTTGCTAGAGTCTAGCAACCAGGAGTGCAAGGGTGGAGTGGCTGGATTATTTACTGGAAAATGACACTTTGGTGGAGACTGGAGTAGACTCACTGGATAGTGATTTTAATATAGTCTAGGATACTTCTATTAATTGATCAGATGGGGGGAGTAGGTATATCTGATTACAGTGAGGGGTAGAAAAGATGGAAATAGATAGAGTGAATGATTATACTAGGTGATGCTGGGAGGATAACATTGGGGGAGACCAAAAGTCTTCACACACTGGATAGATGGACTGGGAATAAGGATTGATTGGGTGCTTTGGTGGCCTGCTGGGGAGTTGATCTCAGGAAGATACTTGAAGTAGTATGGTGTCTCTGGTCAGATCATTAGAGAATACTGGGCAGTGGTTACTTTGGGGGAAGCACTGATGGGCTAGACCATTGGCAGCTCAACTGCTCTCTGTTAGAGAATAAGAAGCTATAGGGGATATAGAGTGAGAATATGGTCTCACACATTTGCGATGGAGGAGGGAGAAGCCTCTAGTTGGAGTCTGGTGGTTGAAGTTAAAGGATATAGTGAAGTCATATTGGGGGGAGATGAAAAGATCATAGGGCTGACACTAGTGACAAAGAGAGTAGTTGGTATCAAAATACATAGAACAGTTGTTGTTATGTCTACAGGAGAGTGAAGTAAAGGATAATTGGCATATTGAGAGAGTGAAGATGGAGATAGTTGAACTTCAGATGGTCTTGTGCCAGAATGTAATATTTTAGCATAGTTTATTTCTTTTCTCTGCCTTTTCTTAGTCTTTCTAGTATTTTCCGTAACATTCCAGTACCCTCCAAATGATTAGAAATCCTTTCTTGGCACTAAGCCACAGCTAGAACATTCTTGTCAATTCCATTCCAGTCTTAGCTAGTCACAGAACTTTATGGAACATTGCAGATCTTTATTTGTCATCATTGCTGCGAACCTTCCTCTTGGTATTTCCATTGATTTCTCAGATCCTTCTGGATCCTTCTTTCATATCTTGTATAAATATCCTCTCTGTTCTCTCGAATAAAGCTCAGAATATTTTCTCCTAGAAACCACAAGATCTTCCTGAACTCTTAGTAACTCTTCAAGCTACTTTGAACTACTAGAATCAAGTTGCTTCCTCATTTCAGAAACCAGAATCATTACACTTGGTAGCAGTGGTTAAGTTATACCTTGCCTAAATATGAAACCTCTCAAGAACTAGTCAAACACCATATCTATGGACTCCAATGCTGATGCCTGGGACAACAACACCTACAATACCCCTTACGGCAACTATGTATGTCCCACAGAATACACCCTACATTCAGCAAGAAGAAGAGGAGGAACAACAAATTCTTACTCAGTCATCCGGGACTCTAGAAGCCTCTTGCACACTGCATTGACTCAAATTTCCCAACTTCAAGCATGACTGGACAAAAAGGAGGGCAAAGCTCCTGAACCATCTATATCTGCACCTACAATGATATCTCTGACTGCAGTCACCATAAAGCCTCAGAAGCCTAATACCTTTGATGGCCAAAGAGGAGGATTTTCCACTGATGCTTGGCTTTTCAAATTAGAGCAGTATGGAGAACTGACCAATTTGGATGAAGTAGTACTAGTCCAATTTGCCACCACACTTTTCCAAGGGAATACTGCAATCTGGTGGTAAAATCATATTCAGAACACAAGATTCTCTGGCCAAATCAAGGTCTGGAGTGAATTCTCAGATGCTATTAAGAGCCAATTCAAACCTATCAACAGCACTAAGGTTTTGCGAGACTGCCTGGCAAATGTCAAACAACTCAAGTCTGTGCAGGCATACAATGTACAATTCCTGTCTATTCTGCTGGAGCTACCTCATGTCACTGAAGACAAGAAGGTCGAAAAGTACATCTGAGGTCTCAAGGGACAAACCTGAGTTCATGTCAAACTAGAAGAACCCAAAGACCTAAACACTGCAATGAAAATTGCTGATAGGTTTGATGTCATTACCTATGGCAACTGCTTGGAGCAGAAGAGACCACCATTCAACAACAACCACAGAAGGGAGGAAACCAAAGTCAGAACTATTGGACCTGCCCCCATAGATCTAGACACTATTGACAAGAACAAGAAGAACAAGCTTACACCTGAGAAAAAGGAGGACCTCAAGAAGGCTGGAACCTGCTTCTTTTGCTGACAGCCTGGCCACATCACCACTAAATGTCCCAAGAAGACTGCCGAACCCATGAAGAACCTGGTCCTGTCCAAAGACACTCAAGGTCAACAATTCAAACAAGAAGTGGTACTCAATTTTATGTGAGTCAACCCCAAGGCCCAGATTCCTCAAGCACAGTCAGAAGGAGCCATTGGTTTAGACCTTCAGTCCATTCAACAAGTCACTATCCCTGCTCATAAAAGAAGGCTCATTCCAACTGGCCTTGCAGTCGAAATACCCAAGAAACATTATGCAAGAATTGCACCAAGATCTGGTCTCAGTGTCAAGCACTCACTGAATATCAGTGCTAGAGTCATTGACCCTAACTTCCAAGGAGAAATGCAAGTCCTACTATTCAACAATAAAGACCAACCCTATACCATCAATGAAGGTGACAGAATTGCACAGCTCATTCTGGAGTGAGCCACCCTGCCTGCCATCAAGGAAGTTACGAAGTTATCTCCAACCAAGCAAGATCAGAAAGGCTTTGGCAGCACTGATAAAGTTGCTAGCATAGCTGAGAACCAAGCTAACTCAATGCTCATCTTCAAAGGTCTAGTCAAAGGTCAAGAACTAGATGTTCTCATAGACAGCAGAGCTGTTGGAAACTTCATCAACAAGAACCTCATTGACAAACTCAAGATTCTCACTAAGCCAGCTGGTAAGAATGGTTGAGTTGTCACTGCTGAGGCACCACTCTACCAATCGACTCAATTGCTGCTAAACTTCCTCTCAAGATTCAGAAGTACTGGGAACATTTAGATTTTAAAGTGGCACCTCTAGGAGATCATGACCTGATCTTAGGCAAACCCTGGCTTACACAACACAACCCTTATATTGATTGGACCAAGAATGAAGTTACTCTGATTTGAGATAGAGTCAACATTACAATCAAACCAGACAAGACTTAGATGAAAACTCCAATTGCCACTCTTTCGGCAATCCAGTTCAAGAAGGCCCTCAAGAAAGCTACCTGTGCCTTTATTGTACTGATCTGACCCAAGAAAGAAGACAAGAAGCAATCAATCAGCAAAAGTGTCAAGTTACTGCTGAACAAGTACAAGGATGTCTTCCCAGACAAGCCACCTGGTCAATCACCATCCAGAGACCATGATCATGAAATCAAGCTAGTACCTGATGCAGCCATTTCCAAGAAGAAAATGTACTGTATGTCACCACTTGAAATTGAAGCAGTTACGAAGGAACTCAATGAACTCATCAAGTGAGGAGCCATTCAACCAAGCAAGTCACCCTTTGGCTCCCCAGTCCTATTTGTTAAGAAGAAGGATGATACCTTGCAAATGTGCATAGACTACCATGCACTCAACAAGATTACTGTCAAGAATCATTACCCACTGCCACTCATTGACCAAATATTCGACACTCTCAAGAATGCCAAATACTTCACCAAGATTGACCTTACCTTTAGGTATCACCAAATTCACATCAAACCAGAAGACATACCCAAAACGGCATCCATGACACCATTTGGACTATATAAATTTTTTGTCATAGCCTTTGGTCTCACCATTGCACCAGCAACCTTTCAAGACCTTATGCAGACTGTCTTCAAGGATCAGCTCTATATCTTTGTACTTATGTATATTGATGACATCCTGATCTTCAGCAGCACTAAAGAAGAATATCTCAAATACCTTGAACAAGTCCTCAAGACCCTCTGCGAATTCAAGCTTTATGCAAAACTCAAGAAGTGCAAATTCTTCAAAGATTAAGTCGAATACCTTGGACACATTATATCAGCCAAAGGAATTCAAGTAGACCCAAAGAAAATACAAGCCATTGAACAGTGGCCTGTGCCAGGAAGTCTCACCAAACTTGGGTCTTTCCTTAGTCTGACTGGATACTACTGCTGATTTGTCAAGAACTTCTCTGGTATAGCTGAATCCTTGACAAACCTCCTGCAAAAGGAATCCAACTCTGACCACTATGTTCCCTACATCTGGGACACTTTCTGTCAACAAGCCTTTCAAGAACTCAAGAACTGTCAGACCCATACATCTGTTCTTAGAAACATGGACCCAAACTTGAAGTTCACTATTACTACTGATGCATCCAATTTCGCGATTGGTGCAGTCATCTCTCAAAATGATGGTCAAGGACACAGGCTTATTGCCTTTGAGTCAAGGAAATTATCCCCTGCAGAACAAAAGCTAGCCACTCACGAAAAGGAACTCTTGGCAATCATTTATGCCCTCAAGACCTGGTTATACTACCTAGAAGGAGTTGAGTTTGACATGATTACTGATTACAGGTCCTCAACACCCAACCAACTCTTTCCCATCAACAAGCCAAGTGGAGTCAGTTACTTCAGACCTTCACTCTGAACATCATCTACAAGCCTGACAAAACCCTAGTTGTACTAGATGCACTCTCAAGATGGCCTGACCTCACTGCCATCTTACAAGTCACCATGGCATCTGAATTCCTTAACTAGATCAATACCACTTACAAACAAGACTCTCTGGTTTTACAAAAGGATACCAAGGAATTCAAAGAAAAGTACACCTTCAAGGACAATCTTGTGTACTATCAAGACAAGGTCTATATTTCCATCAACCCAGAACTACAATACAAGATCCTTCATGAACATCATGACTCCCCACTAGCTAGTCATCTTGGAACTGAGAGGACCATCTAGAACATTCAATGAGACTACTACTGGCCTAATATACTTAAGGAAATTAAGAAGTATATTCAAAGCTGCAATCTCTGCCAAAGAAACAAGTCAAGCAATCAAACACCCACTGGTCTTCTATAACCTTTGCCAATTCCGACCAAGAAGTTCAAGCAAGTCACAATGGACTTCATTGTACAACTCACACAAACCAAATCAGGCTATGACACCATTGTCATGTTTGTGGACTACCTGACCAAGATCACTATTGCCAAGCCAACCACAACCAATACCACTACCCCTGAAATTGCAAGAAACTTCTTCAAGTCTGTCTTCCTCCAATATGGACTTCCCCAAGTAATTGTCAGGGACCGTGACCCCAAATTGACAAGTTACTTCTAGCAAGTACTCTTCAAGACCCTTGGAACTCAAATTGTATGTCCACTGCCTTCCACCCTCAAACCAATGGAAAAACTGAGCAAATGAATAGAACACTTGAACAAATGCTCAGAAACTATATGTCTTACAAGCAAGATGATTGGGACCACTACCTGACCTATGCCGAGTTTGCCAACAATAACACAGTCCAATTATCTACTGGTCTTTCCCCTTTTAGTACTACATGGTCAAAATCCCAAGACCCCTGTAAGCCTAGTCTCATTCCAGCAATCCAGTCACACACAAGTCCCCACTGCTCAGAACCTTATTGACAAAATGGATTCTCTTCTCAAGATCACTACTACAAATCTGCAAAAGGCTCAACAACATCAAGCTAAGTATGCAGATAAGAAATGACATGATGTCAACTACACTATTGGAGATATGGTTCTACTCAAAGCCAACAATATCAAGGCCCAATCTCAAGTCAACCGCCAGTCAGCCAAATTCCAACCCTAGTATCTTGGACTCTTTGAAATCACTGAATAAGTCTCTACCTACTCTTACTGTCTCAGTTTACCAACAACCATGCATATACATCCAGTATTCTATGTATCACAACTCAAGGCCTAGAACCAGTCACCCTCTTACCCTGGCCAAATTCTGATGCTCTCAGCACCAGTTATGGTTGAAGATCACATCAAGTATGAAGTCTAGAAAATCTTAGACAAATGAGTCTAATACCATCACACAGAATATCTAGTCAAGTAGATGGGCTACCCTGAATACAATGCTACCTGGGAACCTGCCACTAATCTCAAGAACTCCCAAGACCTTATTCAAGAGTTCGAGTAAAAAGGAACTCATTGACTGCCCATGAGATTCTCCTCTTAGATAGTAGATGGCATACTGGACTGATCAGATACATTATGCATTTGGGCTCTCTAAGGGATACTGCATCAGCAACAAGATCTACAGAAGAAACCTGGTAAACTCTGCAACTAATGAGGTTCAAACCAGTTCTCATCTGATCAAGATGATACTTTGGCCCTTGCCTTATACAAGGTTGGCAAGTCCTTATCAATGAGCTGATTTATTTTATTTGTATTTTCTTTTGGTTTTATTTTCTTGTGTTACCTTCTGAATTCATTGAGAACATTGATTCTTAAGGAGGGGGAGATGTCACATTTTAGAGTAGTTTATTTCTTTTCTCTATCTTTTCTTAGTCTTTCTAGTATTTTCTGTAACCTTCCAGTACCTTCTGAATAATTAGAAATCCTTTCTTGGCACTAAGCTGTAGCTAGAACATTCTTGTCAATTCTATTTCAGTTTAAGCTAGTCATGGAACTTTATGGAACATTACAGATCTTTATTTGTCATCATTGCCAAGAACCTTCCTCTTGGTATTTCCATTGATTTCTCTGATCCTTCTGGATCCTTCTTTCACATCTTGTATAATATCCTCTCTGTTCTCTTGAATAAAGCTCAGAATATTTTCTCCCAGAAACCACAAGATCTTCCTGAACTGTCAGTAACTCTTCATGCTACTTTGAACTACTAGAATCAAGTCACTTCCTCATTTAAGAAACCAGAACCATTACACAGGAGGAGGAAGCTAATATTCAGAGTATAGTGATAAGACTATAGTGGCAGGAACTAGAGGAGAGAGAGAGGCCTACTAAGTATCTCTCCAGCCTGCTGCAGATATAGCAGTTTAGCAATATGGAGAATGAGTCATTAGAGAGAATAGTATACTAGTGTCTGGAATCCAGGGGATCCTGGGCTCTTTGAAGGATTGATGGGGATCCCTGTGGAGTGAGAAAGAAAGAGAGGAGGATGGTGAGACCATTGCTGTATTTTTGAAAGATTGGTATCCCCCACTGGTAGAGGGTCTAGAGGATTTTAGGCAGCTAGTTAGAGAGGAGGAAATCTTGAGTGTCCTCTTAACTATAAAGAGTAGTACTACTCTAGGAGATAATGGACTGTTCTGGGATTTCTGGAAGAAAATAGTAAAGGTCTGCAGTATCCTCCAAGAAATGAAAGAGATATATGATATGGTCATTTGCTCTAGATAGTGCTCCCAACAAAGTGAATTGAATTGAGGCCCAATGATTCGAATCAATTTGAATTGAGGTCCAATTCAATTTGAAGTCTGATTCAAACTCTATTTTTAGAAATTGATTACTCAACGAATACATATCCAAATTCAATGACCTTTAGTATATTAGATTCCCCTTATATAGGGGAATCTAACAGGCTAAAGATCATTAAATTTGGATGTCTATTCATCGAGTTATTACATTTCTAAATAGGTTTCGAATTGGACCTCAATTCTATTCAAATTCTATTTGATTCAAACTCAATTTGATTTGAAAAATCCCCAATTCGATTTGATTCAAATGACCCTCAATTCGATTCGATTCAAATTGATTAGATTCGTTTGGGAGCACTAGCTCTGGAGAGTGGCTGGGGGGTCAAGAGCTGGGATTGGTATCACTATTATATAAGGACAAGAGAAGGAGAGAAGACTAGAAGAACTAGAGGCCAATTATACTTCTGGATATGGAGAGGAAGGTGGTGATGAAGATGTTGGTGGCAAGGCTGTAGGTGGTGGTATGATGGGTTCTCAATAAGGACAAGTGGGGATTTGTCAGAGAGTAGTTATTAGAGATGGTACATTATAGGTGCATGGTGTCATTGGAGTAAGGACTGCTAGAGTGGATGGCCAACTCATCGTTTTGGATCAGAAGAAGGCATATGATTGAGAATGGTGAGTCTGGTTGGAGAATGTCTTGAAAAGAATTGGGATCTCTGATTTTCTGGGGGTCTAGATTGTCCATCTTCTGAAGAGAAGTAAGGCTGTAGTTATAGTGAATAGATATAGAGGAGTTTTATTTTTACTAAGGCAAGGGGTGTCACAGGGAGACCCACTGGCACTGATATTGTATGCACTGTCACTAGAACTATTGTTATTAGGATTCAGCAGTAGATAAAAATGCTGACAATTCTGGGGATGAATTGGAAGGTAGGAGTCTTTGCTAATAATATAGTAATAGGACTGGGTTTCTATGCTGATGTGGAGGAGCTCAAGACAGCTGTGAAGTCATATGAACATTGCTCTGGGCAGAAGCTAAATTGGTACAAGTGTGAGATAATGGTACTAAGGAATTGTATTGTTGGAGATGAGATCATTGGAAATATTTATCCCTCAGACAAGATGGTTCAGTATCTTGAGAACTTCGTCTTAGTACATGGGTACATTCTGCCTAAGGCATGGTGAAAGACCAGAGTGACTATTTGGAGAGACTCTCAGCAGCATTGAGGAGGTAGATACATTTCTCTAGCAGGGATGGTTACTATATTAAATACTTACTAGATGTTGAAGATATAATATTTGGCCTACCATTTGGATTTTCTAGCTTGGATAGTAAAGTAGTTATTGAAGTTAGTGAAAGATTAGATCTGGTCAGGTTGCTGAAGTCAGATTAAATGAGAGGTTCTGTTGCTGGTAGTCAAAAGAGGAGGATTGGGACTAGTGGACTTTCCTAAGAGGCTGCACTGCCTCTGAGCTTAGTGGTTGAAAAGTACTGCAGAGTTGTGAGGAGGTGGGTGGGTTCCCCTGCTACAGAATGTTTGGCAGGCATGTTATGCACCCCAGGGCTTATTTACCAGGGCTTATTTGGAGACCTATTGGCAGTAGTCAGCAAGGGGGGAAGTCGGCATCTGCAATACCAGGGCTTCTGGTGGGGGGTGGGGGAAGGTGCTCATATAATTGACCTTTAGTAAAATGGTCATATCAGGGAGTAATAATCAGAGTCTGGGATGTAGCAGTGGGAGTAATTACTGCTGGGGGACTCCCCTGTGATTGAATTTGACATGGGTGCAGAAGTGAACTGTCAATAGATTGCTAGACAGGATCTTTAGTGAGAGGGTTGGCAGAATGTCAGGATTGGTAAGGAGTGGGACTTGGGAGGACTATAAAACTGGAGAATGGAGACAAAGAAGTAGATTCTGCCCAAATTCTGGATAATCTGGTGGAGACTACTGAGGAGAAACATTATAGAGTAGAATAGTGGTCAATCATCTTCAATAATATTTTTCAATTCTTATACTTCTTGGATGCAGATGGAAGACTGATAAATTCTTTGCTGTTCTTCTTCTTCTGAGGACTCATCAGTTTCAGCATCAGTGATGACTGCTTCAGTGACAGGGGCTTGGGGTTCCATCTCTTAAACAGAGACTTCTTGGGCTTCTTGATTCAGTTCTCAAATAATGTAATATGAGGTATAGCTGATAGAGTGTTGGGTAGTTGTGATAGCTCCAGCAGATGTTTCAATAATAATGAGTGGTCCTTCAAAGATCTCCATAAGGCTCATAAGGTGACCTTGGTAGTTATTCCAGAGATATATAGTATGGAAACCTGGTTGGATGGGCTTAGTTTGTTAACTTCCCAAGTAATATAGTTGCTGCCAATATAATTGGCTACTTCAGCTTCTACCCAATTGGCTTCTTCTATAGTAAAGTAGACAATATTTCTGATGGTTACTCCTTATAAATATATTATAGCCCAGAACATATAGCAGAAGATTTGGTGGACACAAAGAACTATCTTGATCAATCAGCTAGTGGTTAATAGTTTGGTGATAAGGTCTTCTCAGTTGTCTTCTTGAGTCTTAGTGAAGGCAGTGGCCAATTTCTTAGTCATGCCAGAGTATCATTTGGTCTGTGATATTCTTAAGCTACTAGGTCATAATGTAGTAATAGTTGATAAAGTGTCCAAGGTCTTCAGTATAGAAGTTCAGATGGTCAGAGATATCTGGACACCAGATAGCCATCTTGATAGCTTTAAAGACAAGGGTCTTCAGGCTTAGCGAAGGGATAGAGTAGTGTTAGGTCTGGTTGGAGTAGTGGGAGGGAGATATTGTATATGAGATACTTGTTCTTTGGTACCAGTTCCTGAGGCTAGGTATGGTTCTTTAAATAACATGGACTTCATTTCAGCTCATATTATTATATCTTCTTTTGATACAGTCACCTGATGGATTAGATTGGTCATTTGGTTATCATGCAATAATGTTGTCTGATCCCAGCAGTCACCAATACTCTATATTCTGACATTGTTGATTGTACATATCACACTATATACAGAATTCAAATTTTTCTCTTAGAAGAGACTTTAGTAAGTAAATTGGCTATCATTTGCTCTATTGGGATATATTCTAGATATATAGTCTCATTTTCCAGATATTCACATATATAGTAGTATTGTATATAAATATGATTAGTCTTTATATGATGTATAGAGTTCTTTACTAAAGCAATAGAAGATTGGGTGTTCTGTTATATAGGTATAGGTTCTCATTTCTGAGGGAATTCTAATTCTTTTAATAGCTTATGGAGCCAGATGGCTTCCTTTATCACATAGATAGTGTTTGGTACTCCACCTATATACATAGTGTAGCATCTAATTTATAATGTTTAAAGCTTCAAGCACAGCTCAATGTGCTACTTGATAAAGCATACTATTATGTCCAAGTGTGTTCATTGTCAATTATGGGTCATTGGTCACATGATCAGGTCATTCAAAATATCATCAAAGTTGATTGCAGGAGTTTGGGTTGATGATGGGATTTTGAGTTGATGGCTCAATTATTTAGTTGTCAATGGCTCAATTATACTTAAAGAGTATTTCTGGCAATTACTTGGGTTTTGTTTGTACAGCTTGAATACATGGACTTTAATATAGTGCATGACAGTCAGTCAGTCAGTAATTCTTGAGTTTGGCAGTTTGTGATACAGCAGGTCAGGAAAACAGAGGTTGATGGCTTGTTTGAATATTTGACTTGCTTCAACTTAGGGATGGGTCTCTGATGAGTGATGGTATAGTATCCTTGGGTTCCTTGGATTCCTTGGCTGAGTTTTCAGGGTCTTAATACTTGAGGGTCTGGGTCTTGAATCTTGAATACAGTCTGAAGGCATAGGTCTTGTCCTGTATGTGTGGTCTGAATTACATGGTCTGAATACATGGTTGGATTAATGGGGTCTTGGTGGTAGTTTTGAATTAAGTGGGGTGGTTTCCTTGATTCATTTCCCATAGTTCTTATATTTGACTTACATCTTTCAGAACTTAAATTGGCTATTATACCAATGGACTTGCTTGACCTGTATGTATCTTGGGTATCTAGGGGATAACAGTGGGTTTCCTGGTAGCATTCTTGAACAAGAGTTATCCTTGCCTCTTGGAGTCTTTTCCCAAAGTTCATACACTCAACTTCCTTTGTCTTTCGGAACTTAAGTTAATTGCAAACCTACTTTTTGCAATCTAATTGACTGAGGGTTATTCATGATTTCTTCTAGGCTATTTTATACATGTTTCTGCTATGTCTTAGTGGTATGGTCTGACTAGACATTTGTCAATCTTTCGATTCTGTAGCCTCACTGCTTTCTTTATGCCATAAAGATCTTTATGTAGTCTGCATAATGACTTCTTCTTGTTGTCATCTTCATTAGTGCTATTGTTTTGCCTCAATTCATTATTTGATAAGCTCATGATGATATATTTATAGTTCAAAAGTTTGTCAGATTCCCACATGGTGGAAATGACCATATTGTATATCTCTTATTTCTTTTTCTTTTTCTCTATAAGCCATAGCCTCATTTATTACCAAACCACTATCTATATATTCTAATTGTCCTCATATCACATCAGTAGCCCCAGCCCTCTCACCTCTAGCCCACTCACTCACTCACTTGTCCTTCCACTCTCACTCTCTCAAACTCTATCTCATTTTTGATCATCTGTACTCTGCTCTCACTCTTGCTACATATAACCTCCACTAGTTTTCTACAGTGCCCCTTCCCATTGCCCCATCCCCTCTGCCATACTGCCAGTATATCTCCCATCAATCACTGCTACCTCACTATCTTCTCCCCTGCAATCTTCTTTCTGCCCTCCTCAAATACAGCCAGCCAATGACCTGCCATCCCTACCCACACTGCAAGGACCAACCCCAGGGTGAGTCACTCATTTTCTATCATACTAGGCACTCTCACCCTAAGTACACCCCACCTTCCCCACTCTCACCCACTATGTTGCATACCTTGGGAAGGCCTCATATAAGAGCCAGGACCTTGTCTTCTTCCTTGATGAGGTCTGCTGGTATAAAAAGAGAATTTACCTGATTTGTCAGATCATTGATATATTTGGTATATTTCTGACTTCTTTTATAGAGTGAAAAGTTGTCTCTTTAGATGAAATCTATTTGACATAGATGCTTACTGGTGGTGATTGCATAGGTTCTCCCAGACTTCATTTGCTGTCATAACATTCATGATGAGATTTATTTGCTCATTCAATTGAGTAAAAGTTATCTTCCTTAATGCTTTGCAATCTTTTGCAGCATCATATCTCATTACTTGTATCTGTGGTTTCCAGTAGTCCTCTGGACCACATACCTTCAATAGATTTTTCAAATGGTATGCCCATATGGCATAATTCTTATCATTGAAGACAGGAATTGTCCTTTTTGTCATCATAGCCACTGCTACTGGTATAACTGTCAGAGGGACCATGCCTGCACCAGTTCCTGTTCTACTTGTATTACTTGGCAGACTTATGCTTGGTACTACACTTGGGCATCCGGGGCTTGATATCTTTGTACATAGTATAGTATATATTAAAAAGGTATATTATTATTATCTGCTTTTGCCAGTGGGGCTCATAATCTTTGTTGTGTATTTGGGAGAAAATGGAAAAAGAAGAGTATTTATTGATTATCCAAGTTATATATCTTTATATGCCTAATTGATGACATCACTCTACTGTGCTATAATTTATATTGAGTTGTACTTAGAATGAGATTTCAATATAAACTACTTATTATCATCTATTCCAAGCTTATTTTGCCAATATATTCTAAGTATTTGTGCCATATATACTAGATATCAGTTGCTGTTGTGGATTATACTAATAATATATTTTGGCATACTATTGATTATATATAAATTTCTTCTTTTTAAAACATACTGTAATAATGTCTCTGAATCTGTTAACATTAGAATCTGGAGAACTACTTACACTTTACTAGCCACTAGTTGAAAGTTATGACTCACCTGTAACTCATCTTGATCAGAAGATCATCTTTACCTAAACTCATAATAACTTACATGACTCTAGTAGTATACTACTTTAGATCTGGTAACCCTATCCTTTAGACAAAAGAAAGAGACTCTGAAGTTATAAAAGAAGCATTGAGAAGAAATATAAACAGCAACCACAAATAAGAGACTTACCACAAAACCAAATTCCTGCTATTTACCAAACAGCAAGGTCAAGGAGCCACCCAGGGCCATATGTTTAAGAGCAGATATTCAATGATATCAAGAGAGCTATGAAGATTTATACAAGAAGGATTCTTGGGCAAACCTCTATATAAGAGACCCCTATCACTATACTTTCAACTACTATGAAATAGAAACAAGGATCTCAACCATAACTGAATATCTCTGGATGTGACAGGAGTATGAGATGAGATATTATCTCTGCTAAGAATTCTCATAATCTGGCTTCTAAAAACTTGCAGATGCTATATATATAGATAGATATGAGCAGAATTTGGTCAAAAGAATCTACCAGATCTTCTGGCATGCACCCTGAGCCATCCTCAACTTACAGTATATCAAGATCTCTAACATTCAAGAACTATCAATCTGCTATACAAACTACCTAAAGGAAATAGTTGCAGAAGAGACCCAATCAACAATTGTAGTCAAGAGCAATTAGATTTAAGACCTTTGGAACTCAATTCTAGAAAACAATTCAGACTAGTTTTTCATAGTCTATGTTCACTATTTCAGGGATCTCCCCTGAGAGTCTGCTCTCTCTGGAATCTCACAGATATTCTCTATTTTATAGATGAGAATACTATTGCCTAGAGATCTTAAGAAGAGTAGCAAAACAACCATGTGCCTTTCACTGATAGTGACATCACCAATAATGACATCACTACTGATAACATCACTCTCTAAATTATCTGAGTGGTGACTTATTTATTTTGTTGGAAAATGCTCTTTATAATCTTCTTTTCTGCAAATGCCCTTTTCCTATTCTCAGAACTTTATATTAACTTCAGTACAATTGTGGAGAATGCAGAAAGTGATTTGGCTAGACTCTGTAAAGAGAATGAGGAGGAAGATAAAGATGATATAATTCTGGTCACACAGAATTTTAAGTTATAGGAGGATGGCTCTTTTAGTCAAATTGAGTAAGTTAGTTAATTATATACCTAGTGACTGCACTTTAACTAACCAAATTCATCTCAAATATAAAATTATCCTTATCTAGTTAGTTAGTCACCTGAATTCCAAATCTATACTAATTGTGAATTACCAATTACCTAGCCTTATACTTAGCAGAATCAGTGTACAAATCTGTATAAATACTCCTCCAAACTACAGTGAATAAACTTCAGTCAGAAAGTTAGTAAAAGAATACACTGCCTTTAAGAGATAAGATAATTCAGAGAATAAAATTACTAAAGCAATGATTGCTTGAGGTTTGAGTTGAAGAATTTCTCTTATAATAGACTATATTCAAGAATATAAGTCAGCTATGGAAATCAGATACAAGACCACAGACCCCCCCATATAAAGATTCAAGACCCAGACTACCAGAAACCTGCTCTCAAGTTAACAAAGTAATCAAATATATAATATGAGTGATTGAGCTATTAATATATAAGATCTGGATTACTATATAGTTCAAGACCATTGACCCCAGGAAACTCAGCCTATGAGATTCAAATAATCATCAGGAATGCTCTTTGATACAAAATGATCTTTGACTTTCATCAACACTAAATTACAGAAATTGACTCACTATTAATATATAATTTGAATGATTATTACATAATCACTGACTTGATAATCAATGCAAATATATGTACTCAGATATATACTACATTCTTTACATGGCATACATTGAGTCATACAGAAGCCCATTAGATATATAATCACATGCTACAATATATAAACTTCTTATTATTCTTCAGATTGATTATAATTAAACTACATATTTATATATATATTTACTCCTTTATCTCCTCAAGCCATCATCTGGCCTATCAATAAGA
>RQIL01006565.1:0-12439 GCA_003951145.1 Jimgerdemannia lactiflua
GCCAAAGCTCCATTAATTAACTATCTATAACATTGAAGGTGTCCTCATACCACACTGGTAGCCCACCCTACCCCCACTCTACCCAACTCCCTCACTCATCTACTCTCTTACCCCAACTCTCTCTAATACCACCCCCTTGCCAATAATCTATACTCTCTCCCCACTCTTGTCAAAAATGATTGCCATCAACTTTCTATGGTCTCACCCCTTCTGTCAGCCTGACAAACATCCACCATCAACCTCTTCTATCTCACCTCCTTCTCCCCTCTCATCATCATCCTGCACTCCTCAAACACTGCCTGCCAGTGACCTGCCAACCCTATCCAGATTGCTAGAGCCTACACCAGGGTGAGCCACTCATTGCCAACACCTTCCAATACCTCCTAACATCTGCCTCTTCAATACCTCCCAGTGATCAGCCCCATGACCACTGTAAACCCCACCCAGTCATCTTCCTATTGTCTCTCAGAAGCTGTCCAGAACCTTGCACTCTCCAAGCCAATGTTCTGGGGTCTGCACAACCCCCCCCTCCTGCCCCACTCCCATATATTCCTTACACTCAAAGGTATCTTCTACTACCGAATGTTCCAACCTGAAGTTTAATATAATATTCTGCTGCAAAACTCTCCACCAAACCACCCAGAATTTGGAAAGTATCCAATTCTTTATCTCAATCTCTCAGGTCTACAATCCCCTCCAGTCCCACTCCTCTCTGATCTCTATATGCTGCCATCCCTCAGGCCAGAGATCCTGCTCCAGTTTATATTGATTATCTACCCCAGCCCCTAGATCAAAGTCCATTACTGGTGATCCCCCCAGTGGCAGCCTATATCATTGCCATATCTCAGAACTCTGTAGCAGCCTTGATGTGGCCCTTACATCCAATGCCATCCTATGTGCCCCCTCAACAACCCACTACCAGAATCCCTTATATTGGAGTCTTCTACTTCCTCTCCTCTCTACCATTACCAGTAAGTCCCCAGATGACCCTTAGGGGGCATATCTTGCCTTCCACACCTTCTGCAACAGTGGGACCCAGCCACCTCCTTTCAACACTGCTGCCCTCTTCAGCTATTAGGCATGAAGGCAGTATATTCATTTAGAGAAGTCACCAGCCCTAGGCCTCTTCTTTTCACCAGCATCACCAAAACTTATCACTTCATCTGACTTCTGAAGCCTGCTCAAATCCACTCTCTTGCTAGCTTCAATAGTCTCTTGACCACTCAAGTCAGAAAGTCTAAGTAATATACTAAGTACCATAGCTTCAGTATCCAGTATATATTCAATATAGTCAATCTACCTGCCAGGAAGATATATCACCCTCCCCAGCTCCTCAGCATATCTCACCATGCACCCACCCTGGCCTCCCACCAGACTCTAGATAATACTGAATCATATAATAAGAGAAATATTCCCAAATACTGCACCACCTCCCCTGGGGTAATGATGGACCCAGTAATGTTCCCTCCAACTAATCCACTTTCTAGGACCATTATCTCATACCTGTACCAATTCAACTTCTGCCCAGAGCACTGTTCATATTGTCTTATGATCTCCTTAAGCTCTCCTACATTGGTAGTGGTGCCCAGACCAATCACCATATCATCCACAAAGGCCCCTACTTTCCAATTCTCCCCCAGTACCATCAGATCTTCGATTCTCTGCTGAATCCTGTCCAAACAGTGGCTCCAAAAATCATGCATACAAGATAGGTAATAAGAAATCCCCCTGTCACACCCTGCATCCTAGTGAGAATACAGTATCCTTGTGATCATTCACCATAATCACTGTCTGGCTCTCCTCCAGAAGGTGAATAATAGACCCCCCCAGACTCTGGAGCATTCCAATCCTCTCCAGTATCTTCTCTAACCAGACCTGCCACACCCTATCATAGGTCTTCTCCTGGTCTAAGAAAAACAGTCAGCCATCCACACCATCAGTCCTTCAATAATTTTATACACCTAAGCTATATCATCCCTGATCAACCACTCACCAACAAATCCCCTCTATTCCTCCCCAAGGACCTGTTGTGCCACCACCTATAGTCTTACCACTAGCATATTTGTGCCCAACATTCTGCCTATATCCAGGAGCATAATCAGCCTCCAGTTCTTTCAGTCTTCTCTTTATCTCTTGTCCTTATAGAGCAGTACCACCAACCCAATCTCCTGGCCTCCCAGCCAGATACTAGACTTGATGACTTCATCACACATATCTCTCATTTCCTGGAGCATGCCCTCCACCTTCACTATCCTCTTCCAGAAGTCCCAGGGCAGTCCATCCTCAACTGGGGCCATATCTGACTTTGTAGCTATAAGAACATGCAGAATTTCCTTCTTCCTAACTAGTCTTGCCAAGTCCTCCAGCCCCTCCACCCTTGGAGGACACCATTTCTCCAGATACTCTGCTATGGCCTTGCTGTCTTCACCTTCCTCTTCCTCACTCCACATCTTCTTCCACCAATCCTTTGGCTCACCAAGAATCCTCTGGACCACAGTTACCCAGAGGCTATCCCTTCCAATGAATTCTTCCTACTGCTGCCTCACTCTCCTTGCCCTCAGTAGCCTAGAAAGGTACTTGGTTGGCCTTTCTCCCTCCACCAGTCCCTGCCACCTAAGCCTTGCCACTATTCTATAAATATAAGCTGCCTACTCCAATCTTAAGTTCCTCAATCTCTATTGTCACACTTACTATCTATCAATCCTTCTCCTCCTCTCTCCAACCCTTTCAATCCTGACCACTGTAACAGCAATTGCTCTAGGTTCTGGGAAGCCCACAGCTCTCTCTTTCCATGAGGTCTACTCTTCTGCCTCCTGACCTCTCTCCAGTATTTTTTGCTGTATTCTTCAATTTCCTCCACCAGACCCCCACTAGGGCCCCCACTACCTAGCAATACTAGACCCTACTACTCTCTCTCATCTATTCCACAATGGCCTATCTCCAATAGAGCACAGTTGAGCTACCAATATCCAGGCCAATCCCTGCTTCCCCCAAAGTTTCTCTGTCCAAGCACCCCCCAATGATCTGACCAGCGGTACTAAACTATCTCTAGATCATGTCAAATATCTCCACCCCAGCAATTTGCTGAGAGAACCTAATCAATCCTTGTTTCCAGTCCATCAACCCAATAGGTAAAGACCTTAGCCACTCCCTACTTGATCCTTCTAGCATTACTTATAGTACTCAACCTCTTGATCTCCTCCCACCTATCCAGCCCCCCACTATGGCTCACTACTCCTGCCCCCCCATCAGACTGATCCATGAGGCATCCCACATAATGTTGAAATCACTACCCAGTATATTCACCCCAGCCTCCATCAGTACACCAGCATCTAGCAATTCTCTCATCCACTCAATCCTCTCTCCTCAGACTGCCAGATAATAACAATAACTAACTACAACTGGGCCCCACTCTGGCCTCTTTCACTGCCCCCACAGTAGGCATTCTCCCCAACCACCAATATCCACCAGCTCTCCTCTGTCTTTGCAAATCAGAATTCCAACCTTGCTATACCATTCTAATACTTCTCTCCAATCCTGAGTCCAGTCCTGCTTATTTAAGTCATTCTCACAGTACACATCCTGCAATAGAAAGATATCTGCCTCTAAACTCTTGAGTAACTCAAAAATATTTCTACACCTCACAGACCCTTAAAGCCCATTGATATTTATTGAAAATATTTTAGTTCTACTATTCATAGAATATATTCTTTGAAGGTATTGTATCTTCTCTAGTCCTTTCACAATTCCAGCTCAATGTCCATCCTTGATATATCCAAGAGATGTTTGACTTCCATCTCAGCATCCTCATTCTCCTTCTTCTTTATTGCTGCTAGTATCTCTCTATCAGCCTCATCATCCTTCTCCTCTGCCTCCTCTCTGTAGTTCTTGCAGACCATCTTCCATAGCTCAGCCCCATTTTTTGCTACCAAGCACTCCTCAACAGCCCACCCTGCTGTCTTCCGCAGCTTAGCCTCCCTCCTCACATCTACCTCATATCATTTCTCCTCAAGTATAACTGCCAGAACCTCAGACAGCAGCTTGTCCACTATGCCCTATCTGGCTATAATTTTCTGCTACTCCTCCTTTTCAAGAACCTGGAAATCCAACTCAGCCAATTTATCTGCAACTAAATTATTGAATATATTCAGCATCCACACCTCTCCTCCAATACAGTCAACACCCATGGTCATAGGCCTCCTCACCTCTTTATGCCCACTTACTCTCTCAGTATCTTCCTCAATGATATCAACCAACTTCTCCTCATCCACCCCATCTACCACACCCCTGCACCCAGCATCCAGAATTCAAAACCTTATACTCTGCACCCCTCTCATCATAATATCTGCTCCCTCTGCCCTGGGGTTCAACTCATTACCCAAAGCCTCAACCTGTCTGGCATTGTCTTCCTTCTCCTTGTCCAGGTCAATGAAGAACTCTGGCTTATCCTCTCCAATAATCTTCTTATACCAGAGAGCATACTATGAAGTCTCCAGCCCCCCTCTGTACCCAGGCAGTGGTACCATCCCCACCCCCAGCTTCTTCTTGTAGCTCTCCAGTAGCTCCCTCTGCATACACCTCCTCTGCTCCCTCTCTTAATCCTTTTTATCCACTCACACTCTCTTTTTATTCACCTTTTCCACCATAATCACATCCTCTAAGACCTCCTAAGCCTTTGTTCTCTATTCTATAGCTCTTTCTAATTGCTATAGCACTGTCAGCAAATCTTCCTTCTCCTCCTTCATTCCCTTTATCCTAGATACTTTGCACTCAAATAGCTCTCATTTTAGTACTCTGGGCCAGTCTCTAGCTTTCCCAGTCATGTCCTTCTCTGCTACCCATAATCTTACTTCTTTGTTATCCATTCTGAAAGCTGTTCCCTCTCATATCTAGAAACCCAAGTCCACCAAATTGTCATACTTCTGCATCACTATTTCAATTTAAGTCCTTGTCTCCTCCATTGACACTGTTGGGACCTCCTTGATTACTAGGGACACCACTCTTGGGTCCCACCTTAGATACCTTATCATTGGTACTGCCACCTCACCAAATATCACCCCTCTAGTCAGTGCCCCCAATAGATGCTTCTCCTCTCTAAACTTGACTTCAACTCCCTCCAGCCCCTTCAGAAACTTCACTGATACCACTTCTTCCAACTGCTTTCCAAGCATCCCCAGGACTATTTGCTGTTACTGCCAGACTCAGAAACTCAGCATGACTGTAAATTTAGAGATTGACTTCTTGAGCAATGGTTCTACCACCAACCCTATTATACCTTCCAACAGGTCCCCCTTGTATACTATTCCTGGGCCCCCAGTCTGCCCCCTATGCTTATCTGTAGTCATATCTGGATTTTTTTCCAGATTCCCCATCACAGCCTCATCAGCAGTCCCAACCCCACTACTAGTCACTTCTCCTCCAGCTCTCTTCTCCTCTTCAGCAGACAGTGTACTGCCAGCACCCTCCTCCTTCAACTTCTTCTTACCAGTAATCTTCCACCCCTTCTTTCTGCCAGCTGCTTCACTATTCTTCACCACAGTAGTGAAGTTTACTGGCCCCTCTCCTCCAGTCTTCTTGCTCATACCCTGCCCCCCACCAGACCCTCCTCCACTAGTTAGCCCGAAAAAGCCCAGGCTCTACCCAATTCTCTCCTTTCCATACTGCTAGTCAAATGCCCCACCACTCTCATATCTGGTATGTCCCCCAGGACCTTACCGAGTCACTATATTGTTAGTCACTTTTTGCCAAAAGTGTGCCAGAAATTTGTGTAATATGAATAGTAGTAGAGAAATATAAAGTCACTCACTACTCACTAAGATGTACAAAGGGCCAGAAGTGCATTCATTTTCTTACCATGCAAGACCCAAGTCTTGATGGCATCATATAAGTCCAGAGAAGCCAACCACTAAATGAGGGGGGCTATATCTCATTGGTAAGACTTGTTCTTGGGGAGAGGGGGGTATAAGTTAGCTGCACTCTGGATTAAATGAGCAATGGATGAGAGGGTCGAAAAATGAGTACAGTGTATAGATGGCATCTACTGTCCTATTGCAGTGCATATACTGCAGAGCTGACAGGTACTCATTCTCTCCTAGAAGAGCTGTGACAGGCAGTTAATCCACTCTTTGACAGAGGCATGCATGGAATTGAAATGCTGTAAATAGCACCAATGAGAATAGTATTGGATGGCAGATTTATAGTTCTTATGAGAGGAACTCTGGATGCTGGCCAAGATAACTGATAAGTCTGTAGCACCAATATTGTAGTGTCTGGGCATTGCCACTGATTTTCCATGCCAGGGCAGCCCAATATATCATCTGGGTTGCTGATACCATCATCAGAAGATATTGAGGAAGAAGAATCAGCAGTATCATGGCCATGCTGAGAAGTTCAGACCACTAGCTCTGTTATATCCAGAATGATGTAATGAGTATGAGATACTGATAGCAGTCAGTCTGGATCTTGCACAGAATCCAATTGATGAGAATCCAAGGGGGGTTCACATTTATACTATAGACTGGCCAAGGATATTGAAAGGCATCTGTCCCTAGAGCATTGGGGTCTGCCTGGCAGCTGTAAAAACAGAGTGTCTGGGTTGTCATTTGAGAGGCAAAGAGGTCTAGAGATATGGGGCCCCACTGGAGAAGATTGCAGAAAAATCAGAGATTCAGTCGCCAGTTATTAAGACAGGGGCAGATCTGGCTCAGAAAGTCCACCCACATGTTTTCAATGCCAGAGATGTGTTCTGATGAAAAAGAAGAAGAATAAATTTATCCCTTATGAAGAGGAGGATCTTCTTTGTCAGATAGTAGTGATGAATCTGGACTGCTATATTGTTCAGATGGAGGAGGGTGCCCTTCTGCTTTTTGATGAAAGTCTTTGTAATCATATTGTCTATCCAAATGAGGACTGTATGATCCTCTCAATGGTGGCCATTGATCTGTAAGGCAAAAAGAACCATCTTGAGCTTGTAGTAGTTGATGGATTGGCTCTGTTCCCAAGGGGTCCAGGAGCCAGTCACTTGGTGTGTTGTCCAGGAGGTACTGGCAGTGATGTCAAAACCCCATCCATAGTCACTTGCATCAGTATTGATGATAACTTTAGGGTACTTAGAGAGAAGGGATCTACCATTCCACTTAGGTAGTTCAAGGGACCACTATTGTAAGTCATTATGGAATATTGGAGAGATGGCCATTAGGCCATTTCAATTGTTATTATTGGTCTATAGGGCCCCTTGAATGTCCCAGATAAAGGACCAGACTTGGAAGCAGACTGGGAAAACTGCCTGAGAGATAGAGTTACATAGGCCCACTAGTGAGGCAATCTTGCATATTGGGATCAAGGTGGTGTGGTAAAGAAAGAATGTGGTTTCTTTATGAATCTTGTGGACCTTGTAAGGGCAGACATAGTTCTATCTTAACTATATAAATCAGGAATCCTAAGAAAGTCTATTGTTGGATGGGTTCTCAGATATATTTCATAGAGTGCAGGAGAAATCCCAGTATCTCTAGGTAGTGGTAGCACCATCAGTTCCTCTTACCTCACCTCTTTCTTCCCCCTTATCATTATTCTTCCTCTTCAAATACTATCTGCCAGTGACTCACCAACTCTACTCAGACTGCCAGAGCCTACTTCAGGGTGAGTCACTCATCACCAATACCTCCCAACATTTATCTCTTCAATACCTCACAGCAATCATCCTGCCAGGCACTATAAATCCCACTCAGTTATCTTCCTATTGCCTCCCAGAAGCTGTCCAGAACTTTGTACTCCATAAGCCAATATTTTATAATCTGCACCACCCCCCCTCTCCTGCCCCACCCCCATACATTCCTCACACTCAAAGGTATCTTCTACTATAAAATGTTTCAACCTGAAGTTCAATATGATATTCTGCCATAGAACTCTCTACCAAACTACCCAAAATTTGGATAATATCAAATTCTTCATCTCTATCCCAGGTCCACAATTCCCTCTAGTCCTACTACTCTCTGATCTCTGCATGCTGCCATCACTCAGGCCAGATATCCTGCCCCAGCCCACATTGACTATCTATACTAGTACTCAGATTAAAGTCTATTGCCAGTAATCCCCCCAGCAGCAGCCTATGTCATTGCCACATCCCAGGGTCCTGCAGCTTGGCCTTAATGTGGCCCTCTCATCCAATATTAATCCTATGTGTCCTCTCAACCACCCCTCATCAGAATTCCTTATATCAGAGCCTTCTACTTTATCCCCCCTCTACAATTGCCAGTAAGTCCCCAGATGACCCTCAGGGGGCATACCTTGCCTCCTATACCTTCTGCATAGTGAGACCCAGCCACCTCCTTTCAGCACTACAACTCTCTTCAGCCATCAGGCATGAAGGCAGTGCAGTTATTTAGGAAAGTCAACCAGCTCCAGACCTCTTCTTTCCACCAGCATCACCAGAATATCCCACTTAATCTGATTTCTGTAACTCACCCAAATCTACTCTCTTGCAAGCTTCAATAGTCTCTTGATTATCTAAGCTGGAAAGTACAAGTGATATATCAAGTTACACAGCTTTGACATCTAGTCAATGTTTAATATAGTCACCCTACCTACTAGAGGGATATGCTGTCCTCCCCAACTCCTCAGTATATCTCCCCACACACCCACTCTGGCCTCTCACCAGGCCCTAGGTATACACTGAGAGGAATATTTCCAAATATCACACTACCTCTCCTAGGGGAACAATGGACTCAATAATGTCCCCTCTAACTAATCCATTCTCTAAGACTATTATCTCATACTTATACCAATTCAACTTCTGTCCAGTGAACTATTCATATCATTCTATGGCCTTCTTAAGTTCCTCCACATCAGCAGTAGTGCTCAGATTCACCACCATATCATCTGCAAAGGCCCCTACTTTCCAATTCACCCCCAGTACTATTAGCCCTTCAATTCTCTACTGAATCCTATCCAATAGTGACTTAAATGACAATATATATAAGATATATAATAAGGGGTCCCCTGTGGCACTCTGCACTCTAATCAGAATGCCATACCCCTGTGTCTATTCACCATAATCAGTACCTGGCTCCTCTCCAAAAGGTGATTGATAGAGTCCCCCAGACTCTCTGGGATTCCAATCCTCTCCAGTACTTTCCCCAATCAAACCCACTACACCCTATTATAGGCCTTCTCCTGGTCCAAGAAAACCAGCTGGCCATTTATACTATCAACTCTTATCTCTTCAATAATTCCATATACCCAAGCTGAACTATCCCTGATCAACCATCCACTAACAAATCCTCACTATTTCTTCCCAAGAACCTATTGTGCCACCATCTGTAGTCTTGCCCCTGGCATCTTTGTGACCAGCTTCCTGTCTATACTCAGAAGCATAATTGGCCACAATTCTTCCTATCTTTCCTTTGTCCCTTATCCTTATAGAGGAGTGCCACCAATCCCTTCTCCAGGTCTCCCAGCCGGATTCTGGACTTGAAGACTTCATTACACATATCTCTCATTTTCTAGAGCACACTCTCTATCTTCACCATTCTTTTCCAGAAGTCCCAGGGTAGTCAATCCTCACCTAGGGCCATATCCAACTTCATAGCTATAAGAATATGCAGAATTTCCTCCTCTCTAATCCATCTTGCCAACTCCTCCAGCCTCCCTACCATTAGAGGGCACCAGTTCTCCAGATACTTCACTATGGCCTTGCTACCTTCCCCTCCCTCTTTCTTGCTCCACAGCTTCCCCCACTGATCCTTCAGCTCACTAAGGATCCCCTGCACCCCAGTTACCAAGAGGCCATCCCCCCCAATGATACCTTCCCACCACTGCCTCACTCTCCTTACTCTCAGTAGTCTAGAGAGGTATTTGGTTTGCCTCTCTCCCTCCTCCAGTCTCTGCCACCTAAGCCTTGCCACCATTCTATGAATATGAGCCTCCTCTATCCTCAACACCCCCTTGAGTGCCTCAATCTCCATCCTCACCCTCACCTGGTGCTCCTAATAGATTGAATTGAATTGAATCAATTTGAATTGAGGTCTAATTCGATTTGAGGTCTAATTCAAACTTGATTTGAATTGATTCAATTCATTTGGGAGCACTACCCTCACTACTCACCAATCCTTCTCCTCCTCTCCCTTGAGCCTCTTCAAGCTTGGCCACTGTAACAGCAGCTACTCCAGGCACCAAGAAGCCCACAGCCCCCTCTTATACTGAAGCCTACCCTTTTGCCTCTGGATCTCTCCCAAGTATATCTTTGCTGCATCCTTCAGTATTCTCCACTGGACCCCCACTGGGGCTCTCTCCCCCTGCCATCTAGCAATACTAGACTCTACTTCCTCCTTCTATTTATCCAATAATTCTCCATCCTCCAATAGAGCACAGTTGAGCCAGACCCATTTTTGCTTCCCCCAAAGTTCTTCTGCCCAAGCACCCCCCAGTGGTCAGACCAAGGGTACTAAACTATCTCTAGATCCTGCCAAACATCCCCTCCTCAGCAATTTGCCAAGGGGACCCAATTAATCCTTATTCTCAGTCCATCAATCTAATGTATAAAGATCTTAGCCACACCCCACTTGATCCTCTCAGTGTCACTCAGAGCACTCAGTCTCTTGATCTCCTCTCACTTATCCAGCTTCCCACTACAGCTTGCTACTTCTGCCCCCCCATCAGACTGATCCAATGAGGCATCCCACATCATGTTAAAGTCTCCAGAATATCCATCAGTACACCAGCATCTAGCAATCCCCCCATCCACTCCACTCTCTCCCCTCAGACTGCTGGATAGTAATAAGAATGAACTACAATTGAGCCCCACTCTGACCTCTTCCACAGTCTCTACAGTAGGTATTCTCCCCATCCACCAATATACACCAGCTCTCCTCTGCCTTTGTAATTCAGAATCTCCACCTTGCTATCTATTCCACTATCCCTCTCCATTCCCAAGTCCAGTCCTACTTATCTAAGTCATCCTCACAGTACACATCCTATATCAGAAAGAGATCTACCTCTAAACTCCTCAGCTACTCAAAAATATTTCTACACCTCACAGACCCATATAGTCTATTGACATTCAGTAATAAAATATTAGTTATACTATATATAGGAAATATTCTTTGAAGGTATTATATCTTCCTCAGTCCTTTCACAATTCTAGCTCAATATTCATCCTTGAATATCTAAGAGATATTCAGCTTCCATCTTAGTGTCCTTATCCTCCTTCCTCTCTATCACTGCTAGCACCTTCTTATTAGCCTCATCATCCTTCTTCTCTGCCTCCTCTCTGTAGTTCTTACAGACTATCCTCCACAGCTCAGCCCCATTCTTTATCACTCAGTACTCCTTAATAGCCTGCCCTACCATCTCCCTCAGCTCAGCCTCCCTCTTTGCATCCACCTTATATCCTTTCTCCTCAAGCAGAACCACTAGTATCTCAGACAGAAGCTTGTCCATTATACTCTCCCCAGTTAGAATTTTCTGCTACTCCTTCTTCTCAAGAACCTGAAAATCCACATCAGCCAATTTATCTACTATTAGATCATTGAATATATTCAGCATCCATATCTTCTCTCTGACATGATCAATATCTGGGATCATGGGCCTCCTTCCCACTTTATACCTACTCACTCTCTCAGTGCCTTTCTCTATAACATCAAGCAATTTCTCCTCATCCACCACAAATACCACACCCCCACACCCAGTATCCAGAACTCTGAACCTCATGCTCTATACCTCTCTCATCACAACATCCTCCCCCTTAGTCCTGGGGTTCAACCTACTACCTGAGGCCTCAATCTGCCCAACCTTATCTTTCTTCTCTTCATTCAGGTCAATGAAGAACTCTGGCTCATTCTCCACAATGATCTTCTTATATCAGGGAGCATACTGTGAATTCTCCAGCCCACCTCTATACTTAGGCAGCAGCACCATCCCTACTCCTGACTTCTCATTATAGCTCTCCAGTAGCTCCTTCTGTATATACCTCCCCTGCTTCCTCTCCCAGGCTTTCTTATCAACTCACACCTTCTCTCTATTCACCTCTTCCACTACAGTCACATCTTCAAAGGCCTCTCAAGCCTTCACCCTCCTTTCAATAGCTCCTTTCAATTCCTGGATAGACAAGATACTATAGGTGCCAAAGTCTGTCCCAGACTTTGTGAGCTTGGTGGAGGACTGTGAAGAGTTGGTTTATGCCATCCTGAAAGTGTTTGGCATGCTTTATTTGTCTTAAACATTGTCTTACATCTGTGAATCCATCTGTCTAAGACATATATATGAGACATTTCATGTAAAAATAGCAATAAAAGTATCCTGGCTCCCGTGGAGTCTGTCCCTTAGCCTAGAAAAAGTTTGGCATATGAGCTGAAAATCCCAAAGGGGAAACAAAGGAAAGAAAAGCTGAAAGGCAAGAAGAAGGAGAAAAACACCCCTCATAAAATTTGGAAGTCAGAAGGAG
>RQIL01006576.1:0-12438 GCA_003951145.1 Jimgerdemannia lactiflua
GAATAAATATATATTTATATATTGAGTAAATATTATGATAATGCCTTTGAATCTGGTGACATCAGAACCTGAAGACTGCTGTTACTTTGCAAGCCACTGATCACAAGTCATGACTCATCTGTGACTCATCTTGATCATAAGATGAACTTCATCAGAAACTCATAATGACTCATAATGACTACAGTGGTATACTACTGATAATCAGGTAACCCTACCCCCAGACCAAAGGAGAAGACCTTTAAGAATATAAAAAGGAGCATCAAGAAGAGGTACAACAGTATCTACAACAAAGAAGACTTACTATAAACAAAATGCCTCCCATCACCTGCCAAACAGTAAGATCAAGGAGCCACACTGGGCCATCAGTTCAAGAATAGATGTTCAATGACATCAGAAGGGCCATGAGACTGTGCACTAGAAGAATCTCTAGTCTGAATCTCTATATAAGAGACCTCTATCACTACATTCTAAACTGCCATGAAATGGAAACAAGAATCTCAATGGCCACTCAATGCCTTCTCATGTGGCAAGAGTATAAGATGGGACATCACCTCTGCTAAGAATTCCTAAAGGCCAGCCATCAAGAAATTGCAGATGCCACATGCATGGACAGGCATAAGCAGCAATTGGCCAGAAGAGTCTATCAAATCTTCAGACATGCTCCTTGGGCCATTCCAAACCTATAGTATATCAAGACTACAGACATTTGAGAGTTGTCAAGCCACTGGGTGGACCACTTAGAAGAGATGGTAGCAGAAGAGGCCCAATCTACTATTCCAGTTAAGAGTGAAGAAGTGCAAGACCTTTGGAACCCCCTTTCAGAAGACAATTCAGACTAGTTTATCCAAGGTTTGATTGCCCTATTCCAAGGCCCCCCTCTGAGGATTCACACCTTACAGAACCCTACAGATGTTCCCTATTTTGTGGAAGAAAACCTCATAGATTGGAGACCACAGGAGCAGCAAGAGTACTCTGTGCCTTTTACTGATGGTGACATTATCAGTATTGACATCAATACTGCTGACATCACTCCTCAAGACCAAAGAAATAGCAGTGACTCATTTTTTCTGTAGGAAGAGGACTTCAACAACCTCTTGGAAAGACATACAGACACCTTCTCAACACTATCAGAACTTTCAACTGAAGTCAGCTTACTGATGGAAGTTGCAGAAAATGATTTGGCCAGACACCCTGAAGAAAATGAGAAAGAAGAAGAAGATGACATAATCCCAATTACACTAAACTTCAGATTAAACAGTGATAGTTCTATTAGCCAAATTTGATCTAGTTAGTTAGTTGCACAAACAGTGACTGCACTCTAACTAGCCTTATTCATCACAAACAAAGGATTAGCCTTATTCTACTAGTTAGTCACTTGACTTCCAAATCTGTACTAATTCAAGAGTAGGGAATTACCAATTACTTAGCTATATATATAGCAAAATCTGCACACAACTCTGTATAAATATCCCCCCAAACTGCAGTGAATAAACCTCAGTCAATTGATTTGCAATATCAACTTAAGTTCTGAAAGACAAAGAAAGTTGAGTGTAAGAACTTTGGGAAAAGACTCCAAGAGCCAAGGATAACTCTTGTTCAAGACCACTGCCACTGAGTTTAAGAAAATTGACTACTACTAAGAAACCTGTCAAGTTAGGAAATCGCCACTAAGTCAAGAAAACCATCAAGTTAAGAAAACCATTAAGTCAAGGAATCTGCCTCAAAGCCAGTCCTGATGCATCTTTTCAGTGAATTTCACACAAATGAAGTAGTCCTAATTTAACTTTGCCAGCTAAAGTCCAAAAGACCTGCCAGAAGACTGTCAGAAACCTGCTCTCAAGTAAATCAAATATATGACACAAGTGAATGAGCTGTTGCTATGAATGATTCCCACCCACTGTCACAAGTCACTTAGTTTAAGATTGCCACCCCATGCACGTTAGACTCAAAAAACTGCCAAGTAGTTCTAAATTTGCTGCTGCCCTATGTACGATCAATGATCGACCACCCACTCCCCATACTACATTTAATTGACCCACCCAGACTGCCAAGTTTCAAGATCACCACTTACTCAAGACCCAAGTTCCCACACACATTGATTGGCCACCACCCACATTTGGACCCTGTTAATCCATCATGTTAAAATGTCCATCGACTACTGAATAATTGAGCCATCAATGAACAAATCAGATGATCTGTCACATGATCACTGATCCGATAATTGATATGAACAATATATTTAATTCATTAATTCAGAGACTATGCTTCACAAGTAGCACATTAAGTCATACAAGAAGTATACAAGTTTATACAAAATGTATGCTACATTTTGGGGGCTCAACTGAGAATAGTTTTCTTAAAGACTTGATCTTTTGGCTCAAAAACCCAGCAGCTATCTACATTGAAGACTCCAGGAGAACCTAGCCAGCAACAAGTTCAGAGACAGCCCTCTTTAATATAAAAGAAAGCACATATCATTATCAGGACAACAGCCAGATCCCTGTTTAAGAATAGCAGCCAGAAAACCGAATCTTAGGAAAGAAGTGACCCAGATTACAGTTTAACCTCAAGAGAAAGGAGATGACTCAGAGGAGAACCAGAACCCCTCCTAATTCAAGATTTAGAAGAAGATCTTCCTGAAGAGTACCAGACCCTAATCTATAGGAAGAACTCAGACAGGAGTGACTACATCAACACTGCTATCAACCAAGCTACCCCTCTAGACCAAGTATATTTTGAAACATCAGAAGGAGAGGAAGACTACTACCCATACAACTCAAGAGATGAGTTCAATCTATACCACCACTATTCAGATAGTTACACAGACTTCTAGCAAGGAGAACAGGACCTCACTACTTCACAATAGCAAGGGGCAGATGAGTTCAATACCAGTTATATCAGCCCCCTAGCATCTTCAATTATCCAAATCTCTGCATTTTAGTCACTTACCCCCTGGTACTATCTATAAGAAATAAGGAACACCAGCCCTCCTAGTGCCCCAGTATTTAATAATCACCATCAGTCTATCAGAGGACCCCTACTCCCATCAAGAATCCCTACCCCAGTATTGATCAGAAGGGCTAGATCTCCTATACCACCAAGATACCACCCTCTGCCTATACCCCCTGTACATCAAGCACCTTCACCTCCCCCACAAGAACCATCAAGGAATGCTACCCCTGAACCAGGATCAGATAGTGAGAACAGCAAAGATAAGCTAGACATAAGTTACTTACAGAAGTTCCACAGTATAGATAATGAAGACATTAAGGAGTTCATTGGAGAAATCGAAGTACAAGCAGCAGCCAAGTGATGGAATGCAGAAAGAAAACTCAGTATTGTGGGGTCACTTTTGAGAGGGCCCAGCCCTCCAAAGATACAACTAAGCCAGGCATGATAGAGGAGAAATCCATAGGGCTGAATAAAAAGCTCACCTTGCACACCATGGAAATCATGTACAGAGATATATCATCCACAGAGGCTGGCTCTATACCCAGTTCAATGGTCTTGAATGCCAACAAGAAGCACAAGAAGCTCTGACCTATATGACCTAAGCTGTCAATGAAACCCCAAAGAGTTTCTACAATTGGATCCAAGCACAGATGATCAAGGCAAACTTGCAGCCTGCAGTCCAACTGGCACTGGCTTCAACTACCTTCCTCAATGGACTATACCCAGAGCTCAGAAGGCAAGTCATCAGGATGGGATATTGGAGTATTGAGCAGCAAGTTGCTAGAGCACAAGAATGCTGGGAAGTAGACTACAGACCAGCCCAACAAGTACAAGTTCACCATGAACCTGCTAGAGTTGAGACTCCAAGATCCCAAGGAACTACAGCAGAACAAGAAAATGTATTCCTCAGAGCCCAGTTGGCCAACTATGAGAACAGACCACCTTCAACTCCAGCCCAGTTCAGCCAACAGCCACAGCAGTAGCCACCAAGAGCCCAAGAAGACTCAATGACTATGCTCACCAAACAAATGAAGGACTTGGCCATTGCAGTAGCACAGCTGAAGAATCAAGGAGGGTAGCAACAAGATTACCATTACAATAACAAGCTGGACTACCGACAACAGGACAATAGGAGTTCTTCTCAGGCACCCTCAGCTGCCACTGCAGGCTCAGCTACAATAGGTCCCCATGCCCCTATCTGTTTCTACTGTGAAAATCAAGACCACATCCAAAGACACTGCCCAAGGAAGCAAGCTACTCAGCCCAATGACAGAAATGTCAATCTCATTCAAATGAATGAAGAGATCTGCCAAATGGAAGAAGAAACAGCCTGGCTTCGAAACCAAGAAGACACCCCCTCATATTATAAAGCCTATCCCTCCAAGATAACTTGAGAGGCAGCATCTGCTCAGACCAGAGGATAAGGTAGACCCCTGAAGACCCCACTCCTACCACTATTACCAGTAACAGTGTCAATAGGCAAGCACTCAAGACATAGCCATTCCTCCTTGGATACCCCATAAGAGAAGGGTAAGAGAGTTAGAAGAGATATCTCTGAAGCAGAAGCAGGACCATCTAGGACAACCCCAAGCACTACTCTGCCTGACCTCGAGGAAGATGAACATATGGGTGAAGAATCCTTAGCCAATGAGTTGCCTATCAGGAATGAAAAACTCCACCCAGGATCTAAATACAGAAGGGGCAGCAAGCCCCATGAAGCAGCCTCTCTTTGGGAACATATCCACACTCAAGATACAGGCCTTACAGTCGAGCAAGTCCTCAAGAATATACCAGAAGTTAGGCGAAAATTCCTAAAGGAAGCTAAGGAGGACACCAAGGGACTTCCTGTCCAAGGACCACACATACAAGAGCCCAGCACTATCCATGCAGTATATGAAAATTGGCATCAAGAACATCAATCTATAAGGCTTGTGAGTGGAAAGGTACATGGAGAATATGCCTGAATTCTTATTAACACTGGAGTAGCAGCCTGTATCATCACCCAGAGAATGCTGGAGAGAATCAGTTGGGGAATTTATGAGGGAACCAAAGCAAGAGTCATTATGGCAGATGGATCAGCATTTACCCCCCTAGGACTTGTGCAAGACATCTCCATTCAAGTAGGAAAAGCCTGCCTCAATATTCCCCAAGCTGTTGTGACCCCTGCAACCTCCTATAACCTGATCTTAGAAACAGATTGGATGTACTAAGTTGGAGCCAAAGTGGATATCAAAAGGCAACTCCTAGTCTTCACTATTTATGGACAAAAGCACAAGATACCCATCAAGTCAAGAGGATCATCAAGGAAAGCAGGTCAAGCTTCCAAGACAGAATGGCAAGGACATGGTAAAACACCCACTACCACTAAGAATGAGGATGAGAGTGAAGTAAATTTCCTGCAAGAATTAGGAAGCGACTTTGACACCCCTAGAGATCAAGATAGTGGACCAGAAGAACCCTTTGTTGGAGTTATTGACATTGAGGGTCTACAATTAAAGATTAATGGAAAAAATAATGAAAGAGCAGCCCATGAGTTTGCAGGACCATCCATATAGCCACCACCTCCATTGGTAGAAAATCAAATCATGCAAGCCTTCTGCCTAGGTAAGTGCGAGCATTTCAACTGCTTCTACTCACTGAGAGATGATTGAATTAACTGCCAAATCCTGGACATTAAGAAGGTTCCAATGCTAGCAATTGAAGATAGAGATAAATGGAGATGAGCACCAGTTCCCATCCAAGCAACTCCAAAGACCTTCAAGAGGACTTACCAAGAACAACAGAAGGTCCTTTCCCATCAATCTATGGAGACCCTCACAATTGAAAAGGATAGTAACAGTTCCTACACCATCACCCAAGCTCTACAAATTACTCTACCCAACTATGACAAGTATTGGAAAAGATACCCCACCAGCAAGGAAGTCAAAGAGCAAAACAAAGGCTTTGTCAAGAAGGGGCACTGTAATTGTGGAAAAATCTTTATCTGTTACTAGTGTGAACATCAAAGTGTTCATCTTAGTAAAGATGTCTACAAAAGCCAAGTTAAGAGGAAAGACCCCACCCTGTAAGAACCCCGAATCTACTGGGCCTGCCAAAAGTGCAAAGAGATCAACCACAAAGAAAACTGCAAAGCAAAGAACAAGACCACCATCTGGGACCTATCATTGGAATTTCTGACCATTATCTGTTGGCATTGCCACCCATATGAAGGAAATCAAGGAGTTAATCTTGCCTTCACCCTCATGGAAGCCCTAGACCCACTTGGGAGAACTGGATTCAATTACAAAAGGAACCCAAAGACAGGAGTACACTGGCCATTCTTCAAGCCAGAGTGAATGGAGTTCTCACCCACAATTACAGCCACTGGAGAACTCTTTCTCAAGATTCAGCTGGTCATTCAAGTCAAGCTACTCTCACCATGAGCTCAGCCCTCTCTTGCACAATCAGAAGGATCAGTTGGATATGACCTCTGTCTTCCCTATCAAGCAGTAATCTGATCCAGAAGCACCAGGACCCTTGATTTTCAAATTGCACTTGCTATACCACCAGGACTCTATGGTCAACTAGTATTGAGATCATCTTTGGCAGCTGAAGAAATCACTGTGGAAGGAGGAGTCATTGACCAGGACTACCGAGGTCTCCTCAAGGTCATCATCCGCAACAATGGAAGGACCCACCAAAACTTCAGCCCCTTGAAAGCTATCTGTCAGATACTCTTCATCAAGACTTCACAACCCACCATCCAAGAGGTGAAGCATCTGGACAGCACCAAGAGAGGACAAGGAGGCTTTGGAAGCACCAATAGAGAATACCAGGAATTACCCATTGAGGTTCATGTAGCAAGAGTAGCCCAGTTCAGACAAATGAGGCCCTATATCTACTGCCCCATCTGAGCAAGAGAAGACATCACCCTTCAACCCTACCAGCAAAGAGACCTTGATGTACACCTCTCAGTAGAAGCTGACAACTTGATATTTGTGCCATCAATGGAACTTCAAGAAAGATACCACCTACTTCTGGCAGAAGAATGAATTCATGACCAGATATCACCAATTCACATCTCTATCAGGAACATGAGCTTTGAGGTGATCACCATTCCCAAAGGAACAACACTGGGATATTTCGAACCACTGATAGACATCTACAAGGAAGAAGTCTTTGAATTTTTGGGAAACAGCAAGCCCTCTCCAGTGAGACTGACAGTACTAGAGAGGAAGACTCAGCAATCAAAGCTATTGACATCAAGATAGCTCTAACCAAGGACCAGTAACAACAGATACAGGAGTTGATAGAAGAATATAAAGATATATTTACTACCACATACAGTAACTTCCCACCATATTAATATGGAGAACATCCTATATATACTGGAAATGTAAAACCTATCTGATAGTGCCCCTACCGAACACCACACCATCTGATTGAGTTTGAACAATAACATATAGAAGAAATGTTATGAAATGGAGTTATCAGACCCTCATTAAGCCCCTGGGCTTTACCAGCAATCATTGTGTCAAAGAAAGGAGGATGGAGATTAGTTGTGGATTTCAGAAAACTCAACAAAGTCACTACAGAAGATACCTACCCACTGCCAAGAATAGATGACCTCCTCAATGCTCTCGGGAAAGCAAAGTATATGACCACCACAGATCAGTTCCAAGGATTCCAAGTGATACCCATTGCCAAGGAAGACATCTGCAAAACAGCCTTCATCACCAGATAAGGGCAGTATGAATATCTCCAGATGCCATTTGGACTCTGTAATGCACCAGTCTCATTCCAAAAAATGATGAACCATGTCTACCAGGACCTCATTGGAAGAAATGTGCTAGTCTATATAGATGATGTAATCATCTACTCTGAGACATTTGAGCAACACTTGCAAGACCTCTGTGAAGTGTTTGATACCATCTGAGGGTCAGGACTCAGACTCAATGCTAAGAAATGCTTTTTTGAAAAACACCAAGTCGAATACCTAGGGTATGTTGTCTTAGCTCAAGGAATATATGCTGACCCATGCAAGGTAGAGAAAGTCAAGAACTACCTAGTTTCTACCTCAGCAAAGGAGACCCTATCCTTTCTCATATTAGCATCTTATTATTGGAGATTTATCCCAAGATTTTCAGACAAGGCAGCACTACTCTAAGACATCTCCAAGAAGGACCAACCATTCTACTGGAAAGAAGATCAGCAAAAGTCATTTGATCTACTCAAGAAGGCTCTCACTGAAGTCCCTGTTCTAGTGCAGCCAAATTTTGACAAACTATTCATCCCGGCAACTGATGCCTCTGCCCTTGGACTTGGATCAATTCTATCCCAGCAAGATGACCAGAAGAAGGAATATGTCATTGAGTATGCTAGCAAGGCCACAAATGAGACTCAGGCAAATTATGGTGCCACCAAACTAGAATGCCTTACAGTAGTATGGGCAGTAGACCACTTCAGACACTATCTCTTAGGGAAGAGATTTGCCCTTATTACAGATCATCAAGCCCTCCAATAGTTGTTCAAGAAGCCAGAGTCCTCAGGAATCTTTGCCAGATGGATTATATCTCTGCAAGAATACCAGTTCACTGTTGTCTATAAGAAGGATATCAAGAATTCCAATGTGGACACCTTGTCAAGAATCCCATGAAATCAAGAAGAAAAGGAGCCCCCACAAGAGAAGGCTACTTCCCACTCACCCAAATGAACTAAGAATTGCACCTCACCCTCATCTGGAGCTTGTATCATAGGAGCTTCAAGAAAGGAATCCAGCCGGCTCACAAGCTATTTATCCAGAGAAACTTCAAGAAATTTCAAGAAGGCAATGGTGAACTTTGGAGAGTAGAAGGAGATGAATACACCCGAGTTCCAAGAGAAGATGAAATGCTAAAGATACTTACAGTCAACCATGATCAGAATGCACATTGAGGAATTGGAGCTACCATTGCAAGAATCAAGAAAAGATACTGATGGCCCAAGATGAGGAAACAAATTTCTACTCATATTCAACAATGTAATACTTGCCAGAGATACTGACAGAAGCCAACTGATAAAGCACCATTAATGCCAATCCCAGCCCCAGCCAGAGCCTTCCAAAGACTCAGAATAGATATCATTAGACCCCTACTAGTAACTTGCCAAGGAAGACACTATATCCTCACCATTGAAGACCACCTGACAAAATGGCCTGAAGTCTTTGTCATCGAGACTGCTGATGCTCAGAAAATCATTGGAATCCTGTATAATGAAATTTTCAGCTGCCATAGTGTCTCTAAAGAAATAATCACAGACCAAAGCTGAGAATTAGTCAACAAAGCAATGAAAACTTTTATAAGTAACTATAAGATCAAGTTGTGGCTAACAACAGCTTACCACCCACAAGTGAATGGACTCACCAAGCAAATAAACCAGACCATCAAGTGAGGTCTTAGTAGAACCTAAGATCAATTGAATTGGGATATCTATCTCCCGGCAATCTTGTTCAGTATCCACACCTCAAAGGCCACTGCCAACCAACAGACCCCCTTCTACCTGGTGTATGGCTGAGAAGCACAAGATCCTGCTGGACCAGTCCAACCAAATTTGATGAAATGAGTCACTGAGGAGATTGCCCAGTTATACAAAGTATGCCAGCAAGCATGAGGATTTATAACATAAGCACAAGAATAGCAAAAGAAATACAATTACCACAAGGCTGACTTGGAGCCCCTGCTCATTGGACAACAAGTCTTGATTTACTGAACCATCATAGAAGGAAACTAGAGTGCCAAGCTTGAACTGAAATGGAAAGAACCCTATCTCATACACCAAGTGTTTGCGAACCATACCTATCAACTCAAGACTCTGGATGGAGTTATTCTCAAGACCAAGATACACTGCAACTATATCAGACTCTACTATCCAAAAGAGACAAAACACATTGATCAATCCCTATATTGACTTCCTTGAATTGTCAATAACATATGGCAATAGCCAGTGCCTTAAGTATTAGAAGTTTACTTTGGTACTCCAGAACCAGCAGAACATCTAGTGAACTGAAGCATACTGAAATAAAGCTACTAGCTGGGTTCAAACCCCTCCCAGATAGTTAGTCCAGTAATAGGCCCTCTGCCCTATATAAGGATAGCCAGTCCCCGCCAATGTGCCAATAATCTATTCTTTGGAGAAATCAAGATACTGCTATCTCTGTGTAACTCACTGCTAAGGATAGCTCTAATTTTGCAAGGAGCAGATGTAACAATGCCTTTAAATCTGGTGACATCAGAACCCAAAGACTGCTGTTACTTTGCAAGCCACTGATCACAAGTCATGACTCATCCATGACTCATCTTGATCATAAGATAATCTTCATCAGAAACTCATAATGACTCATAATGACTACAGTGGTATACTACTGATAATCAGATGACCCTACCCCTGGACTAAAGGAGAAGATCTTCAAGAATATAAAAAGGAGCATCAAGAAGAGGTACAACAGTATCTACAACCAAGAAGACTTACTATAAACAAAATGCCTGCTATCACCCACCAAACAGCAAGATCAAGCAGCCACCCTGGGCCATTAGTTCAAGAACTAATGTTCAATGACATCAGAAGGACCATGAGACTGTGTACTAGAAGAATCTTTAGTCTGAACCTCTATACAAGGAACCTCTATCACTACACTCTAAACTACCATGAAATAGAAACAAGAATCTCAATGGTCACTCAATGCCTTCTCATGTGGCAAGAGTATAAGATGGGACATTACCTCCACCAAGAATTCCTAGAGGCCAGCCATTAAGAAATTGCAGATGCTATATGCATGGACAGGCATGAGCAGCAATTGGCCAGAAGAGTCCATCAAATCTTCAGACATGCTCCTTGAGCCATTCCAAACCTACAGTATATCAAGACCAGTTTATCTGAGATTTGATTGCCCTGTTCCAAGGCCCTTCTCTAAGGATCTGTGCTCTATAGAACCCCACAGATGTTCCCTATTTTGTGGAAGAAAACCTCATAGATTGGAGACCACAGTAGCAGTAAGAGTACTCCGCACCTTTCACTGATAGTGACATCATCAGTGGTGACATCACCACTGCTGACATCACTTCTTAAGACCAAGGAAATAGCAGTGATCCATTTGTTCTGTAAGAAGAAGACTTCAACAACCTCTTGGAAAGATATGCAGACATCTCCTCAATACCCTTAGAACTTCCAACTGAAGTCAGCTCACTGGTGGAAGTTGCAGAAAATGATTTTGCCTGACACCCTGAAGAAAATGAGGAAGAAGAAGAAGATAACATAATTCTAGTCATACTAAACTTCAGGTTAAACAGTGACAGTTCTATTAGCCAAATTTGATCTAGTTAGTTAGTTGCACAAATAATAACTGCACTCTAACTAGTCTTATTCATCACAAACAAAGAATTAGCCTTATTCTACTAGTTAGTCCCTTGACTTCCAAATCAATACTAATTTAAGAGTAGGGAATTACTAATTACTTAGCCATATACTTAGTAAATCCACACACAACTCTGTATAAATACCCCCCCAAACTGCAGTGAATAAACCTCAGTCAATTGATTTACAATATCAACTTAAGTTCTGAAAGACAAAAAAAGTTGAGTGTAAGAACTTTGGGAAAAAACTCCAAGAGCCAAGAATAACTCTTGTTTAAGACTGCCACTGTCAAGTTTAAGAAAATCGACTGCTGCTAAGAAACTCATTAAGTTAGGAAATCACTACCAAGTCAAGAAAACCATCAAGTTAAGAAAACCATTAAGTCAAGGAATCCACCTCAAAGCCAGTCCTGATGCACCTTTGCGGTAAATTTTGTATAAATGAAGTAGTCCTGACATAACTTTGCCAGCTGAAGTCCAAAAGACCTGCCAGAAGACCATCAGAAACCTGCTCTCAAGTAAATCGAATGTATGATATGAGTGAATGAGCCATCACTATGAATGATTCCTGTCCACCATCATGAGCTGCTTAGTTTAAGATTGCTACCCCATGCATGTTAGACCCAAAAAACCACCAAGTAGTTCTAAATTCACCACTGCCCCATGCATGATCGATAATTGACTGCCCACTCCCCACACTATGTTTAATTGACCTGCCCAGACTACCAAGCTTCAAGATCACCACTTACTCGAGACCCAAGTTCCTATATATATTGATTGACTGCTGCCCACATTTGGATGCTATTAATTCATCACGTTAAAACACCCATTGACCACTGAATAATTGAGCCATCAACAAACAAATCAGATGACCCATCATGTGATCACCAACCCGATAATCAACACAAACAATATATTTAATTCATTAATTCAAAGACTATGCTTCACAAGTGGCACATTGAGCTGTGTAAGAAGCATACAAGTTTAAACAAAATGCATGCTACAATATATATATGAGATCATATTGTCAAGCAGGTCTAACTTATTATTTCTGCTCTTTAATGAGAAAGAAAATAGCAAAATTAATAGTTAAATAGAAATATGGCAATAATATTATAAT
>RQIL01006587.1:0-12435 GCA_003951145.1 Jimgerdemannia lactiflua
AAAAATAGAGGTCAATGGCTCACTTATATATTTGACTTATTAACCTGGGGATGGAGGAATGGTGGCTGTTCTAGCTTTTCTAATGGTCTTATATTCTATATGGTGGGTATCCTTGGATTTCTTGGCTGGATTTCCTGGGGTCTTGTTCTTAAATCTTGAATGTACAGTCTAAATGTATGATTTGAATGATGGTTGGACTAATAAGATCTTGGTGGCAGACTTGAATTAAGCAGGGCAGTTTCCTTGAGTCTTTCTCAAAGTTCTTACACTTGACTTTCTTTGTTTTTTAGAACTTAAGTTGGCAGTTAAACTAATAGACTTAGTGTCTTGAATCTTGAATAGCAGTCATTTCTTTAACTTGGTGGTAGTTTTTCTGGCAGTTTTCCATATCATAATAGTGGTCTTGAACTTGAATACTCATAGTGGTCAATTTTTTTAGTAGCAAGAGAAAATTCTTTAACTCAAACTTCCAAGCCTTGATGCTCTGGTTATCTTTTTCTTAGAATTTTCTAGTCTCTTGGAGGCAGTTGTTTCTCTTTTAAACTCAAACTGACTGATTGATCTTCAGGGCTATTTTATACAGATTTGCTTATGTTGAACATTTGGTTGCTATCTGTGGCTAACTATAGTATGACTGCTAAGTTATATAGCTAAGTATGCTATTGGTTTACCAGTGGCAAGGTGTAGAGCTTTATGTGGTGATGGGTTTGTGATTGGCTTGCTGGTGGTGAGGGCTTCAGTGGTTAAACTATTGGCTTGCTGGCAGGGAGATGTAGTGTTTTGAGTTATACTATGCTATTGGCTTGCCAGCAGTGAGGTGTAGTGTTTTGAGCTATGCTATATTATTGGCTTACCAGCAGCAACAGGTTGGCAATTTATGTCATTGACTTGCCAGTAGTGACAGGTTGGCAATTTATATCATTGGCTTGCCAGCAGTGACAGGTCAGCAATTTATATCATTGGCTTTCCAGCAGTGACAGGTCAGCAATTTATATCATTGGCTTGCTAGTGGCAAGGTGTAGTGTCACACCAGCAGTTAGTTATATCATGAGGGTTAGAGTCTTGTGCTGCTGACAAGAAATGTTTGGGGGCAGTTATCTATATGTAGTTAAACTATAACACACTTGTGTGTGGGAGGTATTTGTAAGCAACAAGAAGGTGCTGATCTGTACTTTAAAGGGTATAGTACCTTCCATCAGTGGTAAACGAATCACCTTGCTATATTGTGACTTTATTATTCCACTCTTTGAAAGGAGGAAGTACTGGCCAAGAGGTGAGGGGGTAGAATAGTGGCCAATTATCATCAACAATATTCTCCAATCCTTACACTGCTGGATGCAGACAGAAGACTGATAAACTTTCTGTTGCTTCTCTTTTTCTTCTTCCAAGGACTCATCAGTTTTAGTATTAGAGGGGCTGCTTCAGAAGTGGGGTCTTGAAGTTCTTGGAGCTCCTCTTCTAAGACAGAGACTTCTTGAGCTTCTTCTTGATTTGGCTCCCAAATAATATGGTGTGAAGTAAGGCTGACAGGGTGGTGGGTAGTGAGAGTAGCTCTAGCAGGTACTTCAATAGTAATGAGCAGTCCTTCAAATATCTCCATAAGGCTCATGAAGTGATCTTAGTGGTTATCTTAGAGAGATGTAGTGTGGAAACCTGGCAAAGTGGGTTTGGTTTGTTGGCTTTCCGCAGTGACACAGTTGCTTTCAATATAATCAGCTACTTTGGCTTTTACCCAATTGGCTTCCTCAGTGATAAGACAGACAATATTCCTGGCAGTTACTCCCTATAAGTATGCTATGGCCCAGAGAACATGACAGAAGATTTGGTGGACATGAAGGGCTCTCTTGAGAAGCTGGCTGGTAGTTAACAGTTCAGTAGCAAGGTCTTCCCAGTTGTCTTCTTGGATTTCATTACAGAGGTGGTGGCTGATTTTATAGTCATACCAGAGGATCATTCAATCAGTGGTGTCCTTGAGCTGCTGGATCATGATGTACTGGTAGTTGATGAAATATCCAAGGTCTTCAGTATAGAAGTTCAGATGATCCAAGGTATCTGGGTACCAGATGACCTTCTTGATGGCTTCAAAGACAATGATCTTGAGGCTTGGCAAAGGGGTAGAACTATAGGAGGTCTGGTTGGAGTGACAGGTGGGAGGCATTGTATATAGGATACTTGTTCTTTGGTATCAGTTTCTGAGGCTGAGGCTGGGTCCTTTAAATAATATATTCTTCATTTCAGCTCAAATTATCATTGCTTCTTTTGGTATAATCACTTGATGGATTAGATTGATTATTTGGTTGTCACATCATTATGTCATCTAATTATAGCAGTCACTAGTACTCTGTATTCTGACATTGTTGATTGTGAACAATACATCTACCCCTTGCAAAATTAGAGCCATTCTTGGCAGTGAGGGCTATATAGAGATTGAGGGTTTTGATTTTCTCCAGGGAACAAGTTGTTGGCACATTGGTGGGGACTGGCCATCTTTATATAGGAGAGAGGACCTATTATTGGACTAACCATCCAGGAGGGGTTCAAACCCAGCTAGTAGCTTCATTTTGGTATACTTTGGTCTACTAGATATCTTGCTGGTTCTGGGGTCCTAAGGTAAACTTCTGATACTTAAGGCACTGGTTATTATCATATATTATCAACAATTTAAGGAAGTCAATATAGGGATTGGACAATGCATTTTGTCTCCACTGAGTAGGGCCTGATGTGGTTGTGGTGTATCTTGGTCTTGAGTATAGCTCCATTCATGGTCTTGAGTTGGTAGATATGGTTCATGAAGACTTGGTGAATGAGATAAGGTCCCTCCAATTTTGGCTTAGCTTGGTACTCCTGTTTCCTTCTATAATGGTATGATATACCAGAACTTGCTGTCTGATAAGCAGGGGGTCCAAATTGGCCTTGTGGTCATAGTACTTCTTTTGCCATTCCTGGGCTTGAGCAATGAATCCTCATGCTTGCTGGCATACTTCATATAACCAGGTGATTTCTTCTGTGACTCATTTTGTCAGATCCAGCTGAATTGGTTCCTTGGGGTCTTGAGCTTCATGGCCATACACCAGATAGAAAGGGGTCTGCTGGATAGCAGTGGCCTTGGAGGTATAGATGCTAAATAGAATTGCTGGAAGGTAGATGTCCCAGTTAAGTTGATCTCTGGTCCTGCTGAGTCCTCTCTTGATGGTCTGGTTCATTCATTCTGTAAGTCCATTTGCCTGATGATGATAAGCTGTCATTGGTCATGGCTTGATCTTGAAGTTGCTTGCAAAGGTCTTCATGGCTTTATTGATAAACTTATAGCCTTGGTCTGTGATGATTTCCTTGGAGACACTATGATGGCTGAAGATTTCATCATACAGGATTCCAATAATTGTCTAGGCATCAGTAGTCTCAATGGCAAAGACTTCAGGCCATTTTGTCAGGTGGTCTTTGATAGTGAGGATATAGTGTCTTCCTTAGCTAGTTACAAATAGGGGCCCAATGATGTCTATTCCTAGTCTTTGAAAGGCTCTGGCTAGTGCTGTGATCAGCATTAATAGTGCTCTGTCAGTGGGTTTCTGTTGGTATCTTTGGCAGGTATCACATTGTTGAATATATGTTAAAATTTATTTTCTCATCTTGGGCCATTAGTATCATTTCTTAATTTTTGCAATAGTGGTTCCAATTCCTTGATGTACATTCTGGTCATGATTGTTATCAGGATTTTTAATACCTCATCTTCTCTTAGGACTCAGGTATATCAATCTCATTCTACTCTCAAAAGTTCACTATTACCTTCTTGAAATTTCTTGAGATTTCTTTAGATGAACAGCTTGTGGGTAGGCTGGATTCTTTTCTTGAAGCTTCTATGGTGCAGGCTCTAGATGAGGGCAAGGCATAATTCTTGGTTCATTTGGGTGAGCAGAAAGCAGCCTTCTCTTGTGGGGGCTCTTTCTCTTCTTGTTGAGTCAGAGGATTCTTGACAAGGTATTGACATTGGAATTCATAATATCTTTCTTGTAGATGATGGTGAACTGATACTCCTATAGAGACATGATCCATCTAGCAAAGATTCCTGAGGGCTCTGACTTCTTGAACAACCATTGTAGAGCTTATTGGTCTATAATGAGAGCAAATCTCTTTTCCAAGAGATAATGGCAGAAGTGATATACTGTCCATACTACTGCTAGGCATTCCAACTTAGTGGCTCTATAGTTTACCTGTAATTTATTTGTGGCCTTGCTAGCATATTCAATAACATGCTCTCTCTTGAGGTCATCATGCTGAGACAGAATTGATCTTAGTCCTAGGGCTGAGGCATTGATTGCCAGGATGAAGGGTTTGTTGAAATCTGGTCACACCAGAACAGGGGCTTCTGTAAGGGCCTTATTGAGTAGATTGAATGACTTTTACTGGTCTTTCTTCCAGTAGAATGGTTGGTCCTTCTTGGAGATGTCTCAGGGAGGTGCTGCCTTGTCTGAGAATCTTGGGATAAATTACTAATAGTAGTATGCTAACATAGGGAAGAATAGGTCTCCTTTGCTGAGGTGGGGGTTGAGTAGTTCTTGACTTTCTCCACCTTGTGAAGGTCAGTGTGTGTGCCTTGAGCTGAGACAACATATTCCAGATATTCGACTTGGTGTTTTCCAAAGAAGTATTTCTTGGCATTGAGTCTGAGTCCTGAGTTTTGGATAGTACCAAATACTTTAAAGAGGTCTTGCAAGTATTGCTCAAATGTCTCAGAGTAAATGATCACATCATCTATGTAGACTAGTACATTTCTTCCAATGAGATCCTGGTAGACATAGTTCATTATTTATTGGAATGAGGCCAGTACATTGTAGAGTCCAAATGGCATTTGAAGATATTCATACTGTCCTTGTCTAATGATAAAGACTATCTTGCAGATATCTTCCTTGGCAATGGGGATTACTTGAAATCCTTGAAATTGATCAGTAGTGGTCATGAACTTGGCTTTTCTGAGGGCATTGAGGAGGTCATCAATTCTTAGCAATAGGTAGACATCTTCTGTAGTGATATTGTTGAGTTTTCTGAAGTTCACAACTGGTCTCCATCCTCCTTTCTTTAGTACAATAATTGCTGGTGAAGCAAAGGGGCTTGATGAGGGTCTGATAACTCTGTTTCATAGCATTTCATTTATGTGTTGTTGTTCAAATTCGATCAGGTGGTGTGGTGTTCAGTAGGGGCATAGTCAGATTGGTTTCGCATCTCCAGTATATATAGAGTGCTCTCCATATTGGTATGGTGGGAAGTTATTATATGTGGTGGTAAATATATCCTTATATTCTTCTATCAACTTCTGTATCTGTTGTTGCTGGTCCTCTCTCAGAGTTGTCTTGATGTTGACAGCTTTGATTGCTGAACTTTCTGAGTCTTCCTCTCTGGTACTGTCAGTCTCACTGAAGAGGGCTTGCTATTTCCTGAAAACTCATAGACTTCTTCCTCATAGGTGTCTATCAGTAGTTCAAAATATCCCAGTATTGTTCTTTTAGAGATAGTGATCATCTCAAAGCTCATGTTTCTGATAGGAATGTGGATTGGTAATATCTGGTCATAAATTCATTCCTTAGCTAAGAGTAGGTGATATTTTTTTCGAAGCTCTATTGATGGCTCAAATATCAAGTTGTTGGCTTCTACTGGGAGGTGCACATCAAGGCCACTTTGCTGGTAAGGCTGCAGGGTGATATCTTCTCTTGCTTGGATGGGTGGCAGAGGTGGGGTCTCATTTGTCTGAACTGAGCTACTCTTGCTACATAGACCTTGATGGATGATGCCTGATGGTTTCTGTTGGTACTTCCAAAGCCTCCTTGTCCTCTCTTGGTGCTGTCTAGTTACTCTACCTCTTGAATAGTAGGTTGTGAAGTCTTGATGAAGAGGATTTGACAGATAGCTTTCAAGGGGCTGAAGTATCAGTGGTTTCTTTTATTGTTGCAAATAATGACCTTCAGAGGACCTCAGTATTCCTGATTAATAGCTCCTCCTTTCACAGTGATTCCTTTAGCTGCCAATGATGATCTTGATGTCAGTTGATCAAAGTATAGCAAGTGCAATTTGAAGGTCAAAGGTCCTGGTGCTTCTGGGTTGGATTGTTATCTGATAGGGAAGGCAGAGGTCATATCCAACTGATCCTTCTATTTGTACAAGAGGAGGCTGTACCCAGGGTGAGAGCAACTTAACTTGGATAACTGGCTGAGTCTTGAGAAATAGTGCTCTGGTAGCTGCAATTGTGGGTGAGAACTCTATTCACTCTGGCTTGAAGAATGGCCAGTATACTCCTGTCTTTGGGTTTCTTATGTAGTTGAATTCAGTCCTTCCAAGGAGGTCCAAGGCTTCAATAGGATGAAGGTAAGGTTGACTCCTTGTTTATCTTGATATGGATGGCAATATCATCGAATGATAGCAAGAACTTTCAGTAGTAGGTCCCAGATAGTAGTCTTATTCTTAGCCTTGCAATCTCCTTCATGATTGATCTTCTTGCATTTTTGGCAGACCCAGTGAATTCAGGACTCTTGCAGGGTGGAGTCCTTTCTCTTGACTCAACTCTTATAGATGTCTTCACTGAGGTGAACACTTCAATGTTCATGCTAGTAACAGGTAAAGGTCTTTTCACAATCACAGTGTCCCTTCTTGACAAAGTCTTTGTTTTGCTTCTTGACTTTCTTGCTGGTAGGATATCTCTCCAATATTTATTATAGGTGGGCAGAGTGATCTGGAGGGCTAGGGTGATGGTGTAGGAACTATCACTATCTCTTTTGATTGTAAGAGTCTCCATGGATTGATGGAAAAGGACCTTTTGTTGTTCTTGATAGGTCTTCTTAAAGGTCTTTAGTGTTGGAGTTTGCACTCGGCTGTGAGCTAGTGCTCATTTCAATTTGCTCCTATCATTGATTGCTGGCATTGGAACCTTCTTGAGATCCAGGATTCTGCAGTTGCTGCAGTTGTTCCTTAGTGAGTAGAAGCAGTTGAAGTGCTCACACATACCTAGGTGGAAGGCTCACAGTTTTCTACTATTGGGAGTGATAGTTGTGTGGATGGTCCCATGAAATTGAGTACTGCTCTTTTATTGTTGGCTCTATCAATACTTACTGCTATACCTTTGATGTCAATGACTCCAACAAAGAATTCCTCTGGTTTGCTATCTTGATCTCTGGGGGCATCGAAATTGTTTCCCATTTCTTGTAGGAAATTGGCTTCACTTTCATCTTCTATAGAGTAGTACGAGTGTCACTGTATCCTTGCCATTCAGTCTCTGGAGCTGGACTCACCTTTCTCGATAATTCTCTTGACTCAATTGGCACCTTGTGCTTCTGTCTATAGAAGGAGAAGACTTGGAGTTGCCTCTTGATGTCTACATTTACTCTGACTTGATATGGCCAGTCTATTTCTAAGATCAGATCATAGGTGGTTGCAGGAGTCATTATGGCTTGGGGTATATTGAGGCAGGCTTTTCCTACTTGAATGGGAATATCTCATACAAGTCCAAGGGGAGTGGTTGCTGATCCATCTGCCATGATGACTCTTGTCTTTGTTCCTTTATTAATTCTCCATCTGATTCTCTCCAATATTCTCTGGGTGATGATACAGACTACTGCTCTGGTGTTGATGAGGATTCAGGCATTTTCTCTAAGTATTTTTCTATTAATGAGTCTTGTGGATTGATGTTCTTGATGCCAATTTTCATGCACCATATAGATAGTGCTGGGTTCTTGTGTATGAGGTCCTTAGATAGGAAGTCTCTTAGTTTCTTTCTTGGCTTCCTTTAGGAATTTTCGTCTCACTTCTGGAGCATTCTTGAGGACTTGCTCAATGGTAAGGCCTATACCCTGTTGATGGATCTGTTCCCAAAGTGAGGCTGCTGTATAGAGTTTGCTGCTCCTCCAGTGTCTGGGTTCTTGGGGGTGAGGTCTCTCATTTCTGGTAGGTATTTCATCTGTTGAGGACTCTATACTTATATGCTCATCTTCTTTAAGGTCAGACAGGAAAGTAGTTCTTAATACTTTTAATGGTCCAGCCTTGGGCTCAGGGGTGTCTCTTTTGACTTGCTTGTCATTTCCTTGGGGAGTGTCTGAGGAGGAATGGCCATGCCTTGGATACTTGTCTGTGGATATTGTTACTGGTAGTGGGAGTGGGGTCCTTGGTGGTCTTTCTCATCCTCTGGTCTGTACCAGGGTGGCATCCCAAGTCACCTTAGATGGGAAGACTTCATAATATGGGTAGGTGTCATCTTGGCCATAAAGCTAGGCTGTTTCTTCTTCCATTTCTCATGTCTCTTTATCCATCTGTATAAGATTGACATTTCTGTTATCAGATCAGATAGCTTGCTTCCTTGGGCAGTATCTTTGGATGTGGCCTTGATCTCCACAGTAGAAACAGGTAGGGGCATGGGGACCTGTTGCAGCTGAGCCTACAGTTGTGGCAGGTGGTGCCTGAGAAGAACTCCTATTATCTTGTTATTGGTAATCTGGCCTATTGTCATGATAGTAGTCTTGTTGTCTTCCACCTTGGTTCTTCAGCTATGCTAATGTAATGGCTAAGTCCTTCATCTGTTTGGTGAGCATAGTCATGGAGTCCTCTTGAGCTCTTGATGGTAGCTACTGCTGCAGTGTTGTCTGAATGGAGCTGAAGTTAAGGATGGGGGCCTGTTCTCATAGATAGTGATCTGAGCTCTGAGGTTGGGGGTTCAGCTCTGACTAGTGTGCAATATTCTTGCACTTGCTGGGCTGGTCTGCAATTGGCTTTCCAACATTCTTGTACTCTAGCAACTTACTGCTCAATACTCCAGTAGCTGATTCTAATGACTTGTCTTTGGAGCTCTAGATATAGGCTATTTAGGAAGGTAGTAGAAGCTAGTGCCAGTTGGACTGCAAGCTGCAGATTTGCCTTGATCATTTGAGCTTAGATCCAATAGTAGAAACTCTTCAGGGTTTCATTGACTGCTTAGCTCATGTAGGTTAAGGTCTCTTGTGCTTCTTGTTGTCACTCAAGACCATTGAACTGAGTGTGGAGCCAGGTCTTGTAGATGGTACATCTTTCTATATAGTCATTTACTTGAAGATAGTTGGTGCATTATTCTCTATAGATCTCACCTCCATTCTCTCTGGCTTGGCTGTATTTCTGTAGAGCTGGACCTCTCAAGAGTGACTCTATGATTCTGAGTTGTCTTTGGGCATCCCATTGCTTGGTGGCTGCTTGCACCTCAATTTCTCTGATGAACTCCTCAATATCTTTGCTGTCTGCTCCATAAAACTTCTGTAGGTAGCTCATGTCTGGCTTGTCTTTGCTATCTTCTCTATCTGAATTTGGTTCAGGAGTGGTGTTTCTTAAAGGTCCTTGTGGAGATAGAGATGGAGAAGGTGCTCAATATATAGGAAGTGCTGGCAGGGGGCAGTGTCTTGATGGTATAGAGGATCTGGTTCTTCTGACTGAAGCTGAGTGACTAGGGGGAGTAGTACTTCTGGTTTCTTGTAGATAGTGGCAGAGAGTAAGTGACCAAGGTACTGAAGCTGGAATAGGTGTAAGTGGGCTAATATAGCTGATGTTGAATTTATCTACTTCTTGCTATTGTGAAGTAGTGAGGTTCTGTTCATCTTGCTGGAAGTCTGTATTGCTATCTATATAGTGATATAGGTTGCACTCATCTCCTGAGTTATATAGAAGATAGTATTCCTCTCCTTTGAATGTTTCAAAGTAAACTCAGTCTAGAGGAGTGGCTCAATTGATAGCTGTGTGATATAGTCACTCCTGTCTGAGTTCTCCCTATAGATTCAGGTCTGGTACTCCTCAGAGATGTCTTCTTCTAGGTCTTGAAGCTGAAGGGGTTCTGGTTGTCCTCTGAGTTATCTCCTTTCCCTTGAGTTCAAGCTATAATCTGGGTCACTTCTTTCCTCTAATTTAATTTTCTGGCAGCTGTTTCTGAACAGAGTTTTGGCGGCTGTCCTAACAATAGTATGGGCCTTCTTTTCTGCTGAAGAGGGCTGTTGTTGAACTTGTTGCTGGCTAGGTCCTCCTGATTTCTCCAATGTAGATGGCTACTGGGTTTTTGAGCCAAAAGGTCAAGTCTTTAAGAAAACTATTCTCAGTTGAGGTACAAAATATGGTGTGCGATTTGTGTATCTATATTCTTCAAGCATGGCTCAATGTACTACTTGTGAAGTACATAGTATAAATCTGAGATGTGTTTACAGAGGTTACAAGTCAGTGGTCATGTGGTGGGTCATCCGATATGTATTTTGATAACTCTTGAATTTGACAGCTCATGGTGCAGTGGGTAAAAAAAATAGAGGTTAACAGCTTACTCATATGTTTGACTTGTTAATCTGGGGACAGAGGAATGGTGGCTGTTCTAGCTTTTCTGATGGTCTTGTATCCTATACAATGAGTATCCTTGGGTTCCTTGACTGGGTTTCCTGGGGTCTTGTTCTTGAATCTTGAATGCATAGTCTGAATGTGTGGTTCAAATGATAGTTGGACTAATGGGATCTTGGCAGCAGACTTGAATTAAGTGGGGCAGTTTCCATGAGTCTTTCACAAAGTTCTTATACTCGACTTTCTTTATCTTTCAGAACTTAAGTTGGTAGTTAAACCAATGGACTTGGTATCTTAAATCTTGAATGGTGGTCATTCCTTTAACTTGGAAGCAGTTTCCCTGGCAGTTTTCCATATAATAATAGTAGTCTTGAACTTGAATACTTATAGCAGTCAATTTCCTTGCTAGCAAGAGAAAATTCTTTAACTCATACTTCCAAGCCTTGATGCTCTGGTTATCTTGTTCTCAGAATTTTCTAGTCTCTTAGAGGCAGTTGTTTCTCTTTTAAACTCGAACTGACTGAGGTTTATTCACTTATTCTTTGGGACTATTTCATACAGGTTTGCTTATATCAAACTTTCAGTTGCTATCTGTGGCTAACTATAGTGTAGCTGCTAAGCTATATAGTTAAGTATGCTATTGGTTTGCAAGCAGTGAGGTGTAGAGCTTTATATTATCAGTGGCAACAGATTTGTGATTGGCTTGCCAGCAGTAATAGGTCAGTGATTTATGTCATTGTCTTACTAGTGGTGACAAGTTAGTAATTTATATCATTGGCCTGCTGGTAGTAACAGGTTGACAATTTATATCATTGGCTTGCTGGTGGCAAGATGTAGTATCTCACCAGCAGTTAGTTATGTCAAGAGAGTTAGGGTCTTGTGCTACTGATAAGAAATGTTTGGGGGCAGCTATCTGTATATAGTTAAACTATAACACACTTGTATGGGGGGGGTATTTGTAAGTAACAAGAAGGTGCTGAACTGTACTTTAAAGGCTATAGTACCCTTTGTTGGTGGCAAATGAATCACCTTACTGGATTGTGACTTCATTATTCTGCTCTTTGAAAGAGAGAAGTGCTGGCCAAGAGGTGAGAGGATAGAATAGTAGCCAATCATCTTCAACAACATTCTCCAATCCTTGCACTGCTTGGATGTGAACAGAAGACTGATAAACTTTCTGTTGCTCTTCTTCTTCTTCTTCCAAGGACTCATCAGTTTCAGTGTCAGAGGGGGCTGCTTTGAGAGTAGAGTCTTGAAGTTCTTGGGGCTCCTCTTCTAAGACAGGGACTTCTTGACCTTCTTTTTGATTCAGCTCCCAAATAATATGATGTGAAGTAAGACTGACAGAGTGGTGAGTAGTGGGGATAGCTCCAGCAGATGCTTAAATGGCAATAGGCAGTCCTTAAAATATCTCCATAAGACTTATGAGGTGACCTTAGTAGTTATCTTGGAGGAGTGTAGTGTGGAAACCTGGCAAAGTGGGTTTGGTTTGTTGGCTTCCAACAGCAATACAGTTGCTTTCAATATAATCAGCTACTTCAGCTTCTACCCAATTGGCTTCTTCAGTGATAAGGTGGATAATATTTCTGACAGTTACTTCCTGTAAGTGTGCTATGGCCCAGGGGATATGGCAGAAGATTTGATGGATACAAAGAGCTCTCTTGATAAGCTGGCTAGTAGTTAACAGTTCAGCAGTGAGGTGTTTCTGATCATCTTCTTGGGTTTCATTGTAGAGGCAGTGGCCAATTTTGTAGTTATGCCAGAGATTCATTCAATCAGTAGTGTCCTTGAGCTGCTGGGTTATGAGTATTAGTGGTTAATGAAGTATTCAAGATCTTCAGTATAGAAGAAGTTCAGATAGTCTGAGGTATTTGGGCACTAGATGGCTTTCTTGATGGCTTCAAAGACAATAGTCTTAAGACTTAGCAAAGGGATAGAATGGTGGGAGGTCTGATTGGAGTGGTGGGTGGGAGGCATTGTGTATAGAGTACTTGTTCTTTGGTGTCAGTTTCTGTGACTGAGGCTGGGTCCTTTAAATAATGTATTTTTCATTTTGGCTCAAATTATCATTTCTCCTTTTGGTGTGATCACTTGATGGATTAAGTTGGTCATTTGGTTTTT
>RQIL01006598.1:0-12434 GCA_003951145.1 Jimgerdemannia lactiflua
GGGGGGCCTTTACTCATTCCTTCCTTTATTCTCTCACTCTTCCTCCCTCACTCTGCCTCTCTCACTCTCCATTTCTTGTAACTTGTCTTCTATACTGTTCTGCACTCCTTACTTAAGGTGTGTTATATATATTGTGGCATGCAATTTGTATAACTATAAGCTTCAAGCATGGCTCAATGTGCCACTTAATGAAGTGCAGTACGATATATTGAGATGTGTTTGTGGCAATTACAGGTGATGGTCACATGATCAGATCATTCCAAATGTCAGCAAAGTTGGCAGTCGATGGTTGATGACAATAACTCAGTTGTTTAGTAGATAATAGATGGACAATGGCTCAAAAGGCAGGTCGATTAACATGGGTGAGGCTGTATCTTGAATATGTGGAGAGTTCGTGATGGTCAGTTGATCGGTTGGTAATTCTTGGTATGGGTAAAGAAAACAGAGGTCGACAGCTCGCTCGTCCATCTTGACTTGTTAACTTTGACAACGTCAGGTGAATAGCAACTGTGCTGGCTGCTTTCTGGCTTTCTCAAGCTAAGTATCCCTGGGTTCCTTGGGTCTTTATACTTGAATATACAGGTCTCAAATCTTGAATGTGAGGGAGTGAATGTATGGTCCAAATGGGCAGTCCGAATATACAGCTGTGTCAAATACGCAGTTGGTCCAAATGTGGGATCTCAGTGATGGTTTCCTGGCAGTTAACTTGAACTGAATGGGGCGGTCTTTCCTGGCGACCTTCCTTAGTGGTTTCTCAGTGGTGGTCTTGAACTTGAATACTTATAGCAGTTGATTTTCTTAACTCAGCAGTGGTTTTCTGGCAGCAGTCTTGCAAGAGAAATTCTTCAACTCAAACCTTGAGTGATTGTTGCTCTAGTTGTCTTGTTCTCAGAATTCCAGTCTCTTGGAGTCTTTTCCCAAAGTTTCTCAAAAACTTAAGTTGGTTGTAAACTACTTTTCTACAAAACCAATTGACTGAGGTTTATTCACTCTAAGTATACAGGTTATTTATACAAGTTTGCTCATACAGTTGCTATCTGTGGTTAACTATAGTGTGGCTGCTATGTTACATGGCTAAGTATGCTATTGGCCTGCAGGCTGCGAGGTGTAGTGCCTTATGTTATCAGTGGCATCAGGTGGTTATTCTGAAAATAGTCATATTTGTGGGCATTACTGAAAATAGTTGTGTGTTTGAGCATCACTGAAAACAGACATGTGTTTGAGCATCACTGAAAACAGACATGTGTTTGAGCATCACTGAAAACAGACATATGTTTGAGCATCACTGAAAACAGATGTGTGCTGATGATAAGATGTTTGGGGTGGCTATCTGTATGGGGTTAAACTATAACATGCTTGTGTGGGGGTATTTGTAAGCAAAAGGAGATGCTGATCTATACTTTAAAGGGTATAGTACCCTTCATCAGTGGCAAACAAGTCATCTTGTGTAACTTCATCATTCTGTTCCTTGAAAGGGGAAAGTGCCAGCCAAGAGGTGAGGGGGTAGAATAGTGGCCAATCATCTTCTAAAATGTTCTCCAATCCTTGAACAGCTTGGATGCAGACAGAGGACTGATAGACTCTCTGTTGGTCTTCTTCTTCTGAGGACTCGTCAGCTTCAGTATCAGAAGGGGTTGCTTCGGGAGTGGGGTCTTGGAGTTCTTGAATCTCTCCTTTAAAGACAGGGACTTCTTGAGCTTCCTCTTGATTCAGCTCCCAAATGATATGATGTGATTAAGGCTGACAGGATGGTGGGTAGCTGGGGTAGCTCCAGCAGGTACTTCCATGGTAATGAGTGGTCCTTCAAATATTTCCATAAGGCTTATAAGGTGACCTTGATGATTGTCTTGGAGGGGTGTAGTGTGGAAACCTGGCAGGGTGGGTTCAGTGTCTTGGCTTCTCATGGTGATGTGGTTGCTACCAATATGATTAGCTACTTCAGCTTCTATCCAATTGGCTTTCTTGGCTGATAGGCAGGCAAGATTTCTCATGGTTACTCCTTATAAATGTGCTATAGCCCAGGGGATATGGTGGAATATCTGGTAGACACGGAGAGCTCTCTTGATCAGGTGGCCTGTGGTTAATAGTTTGGTAATGAGGTCTTCCCAGTCATCTTCTTGGGTCTCATTGTGAAGGCAGTGTCTGATTTTGTAGTTATGCCAGAGGGTCATCCATTTGGTGGTATTTTTGAGCTGTTGGGTCATTATATACCAGTAGTTGATGAAGTGCCCAAGATCCTCTGTGTAGAAGTTCAGATGTTTGGTGGTATCCAGGCGCCAAATAGTCTTCTTGATAGCTTCAAAGATCAGGGTCTTTGGGCTAGGCAAAGGGGAAGAACAGCAGGAGGTCTGATTGGAGCAGTGGGTGGGAGACATTGTATATAGAATACTTATTCTTTGGTAGTGGTTCTTGAGACTGGGGCTGGGTTCTTTAAATAATATGGTCTTCGTTTCGGCTTGGATTATCTTGTCTCCTTTTGGTGCAATCACTTGACAGCTTAGACTGGTCATAGGTTATCACACCATAATGTCGTCTGATCCTAGCGGTCACAGAGTACTCCGAATTCTGACATGATTGATTGTAGACATCACATCTGCCCCTTGCAAAATTAGAGCCATCTTTGGCAGTGAGGGTTACACAGAGTTGAGTGATCTTAACTGCAGAGATAAACAGAATGCCAGCACATTTATGAGAACTGGCCATCCTTGTCTAAGACAAGGGCTCCCATGGTTGCAGCTGGGGGTTTGAACCTCTCAGAAATGGTTTTTCTGTAATCCGAGGCAATTTCTAGTAGTGACATCTGTTATGCTGATAGACTTGAGAAGTGATCTGATGCAATCGGCTTCTTGGGTTCAGCTGAAGCATCCATCATTCTTCATCAGAGATAACACAGATGAAGCAAGGGGAGTTGTTCAAATGTGTTTTGCTTCTCTTGAGTAGTAGAGCCTTATATGGTTGCAGTGTATCTTGGTCTTGAGTAAAACTCCATCCATAGTCTTGAGTTGGTAGGTGTGATTTGTGAAGGCTTGGTGAATGAGATATGGTCCTTCCTATTTTGGCTCGAGCTTGGCACTCCAGTTTTCTTCTATGGTGGTATGGTATACTAGAACTTGCTGTCTGATAAGCAGGGGGTCCAAATCGGCCTTACAGTCATAGTACTTCTTTTGTCATTCTTATACTTTGGCAATAAATCCTCATGCTTGTTGGCATACTTCGTATAATCAGGTGATCTCTTCTGTGACTTGTCTTGTCAAATCTGACTGGACTAGTTTGGCGGGATCTTGTACTTCTCAGCCATACACTAGATAGAAAGGGGTCTGTTGATTAGCAGCTGCCTTGGAGGTACAGATGCTGAATAAAATTGCTGGCAGATAGATGTCCCAGTTTAGTTGATCTCTGGTCCTGCTGAGACCTCACTTGATGGTCTGATTCATTCATTCTGTAAGTCTATTTGCCTGAGGGTGAAAACCTATTGTTGGTCATAGCTTGATCTTAAAGTTGCTGGCAAAGGTCTTCATGGCTTTGTTGACAAACTCACGGCCTTGGTCTGTGATAATTTCTTTGGAGACACTGTGGTGGCTGAAGACTTCATCATACAGGATTCCAATGATTATCTGAGCATCAGCAGTTTCAATGGCAAAGACTTCTGGCCATTTCATCAGATGGTCTTTGATGGTGAGGATGTAGCATTTTCCTCAACTAGTTACTAGCAGGAGTCTGATGATGTCTATTCCTAGTCTTTGGAAGGCTCCAGCTGGTGCTGCAATTGGCATTAAGGGTGCTCGGTCAGTAGGTTTCTGTTGGTATCTTTGGCAGGTATCATATTGTTAAATGTGTGTTGAAATCTATTTCCTCATCTTGGGCCACCAGTATTGCTTCTTGATTCTTGCAATAGTGGCACCAATTCCTTGATGTGCATTCTGGTCATGGTTTGTTGTCAGGATTTTTGGTACTTTGTCTTCTCTTGGAACTCAGGTGTATCAGTCTCCTTCTACTCTCCAAAGTTTGCCATCACCTTCTTGAAATTTCTTGAGGTTCCTTTGGATGAACAGCTTGTGGGCAGGCTGAATTTCTTTCTTGAAGCTCCTATGGTGCAGGCTCCAGATGAGGGCAAGACATAGGTCTTGGTTCATTTGGGTAAGTGGGAAGTAGCCTTCTCTCATGGGGGCTCCTTCCCTTCTTGTTGAGTTCAGGGGATTCTTGACAGAATATCGACATTGGAATTCTTGGCACCTTTCTTGTAGACAATGGTGAACTGGTATTCTTGTAAGGACAGATCCATCTTGCAAAGATTCCTGAGGGCTCTGGTTTCTTGAACAACCATTGTAGGGCTTGATGGTTTGTGATGAGGGCAAATCTCTTTCCCAAGAGATAGTGGCAGAAATGGTCTACTGCCCATACTACTGCTAGGCATTCCAACTTGGTGGCTCTGTAGTTTGCCTGCGATTCATTTGTGGCCTTGCTAGCATATTCGATAATATGCTCTCTCTTGTGGTCATCTTGCTGTGACAGAATTGATCCAAGTCCTAGAGCTGAGGCATCAGTTGCCAGGATGAAAGGTTTGTTGAAATCTGGTCACACCAGAACTGGGGCTTTGGTGAGGGCCTTCTTGAGTAGAACAAAAGACTTTTACTGGTCTTCCTTCCAATAGAATGGCTGGTCCTTCTTGGAGATGTCTCGGAGAGGTGCTGCCTTGTCTGAGAATCTTGGGATGAATCGCCAATAGTAGGATGCTAACATAAGGAAGGATAGGGTCTCCTTGGCTGAGGTAGGGGTCAGGTAGTTCTTAACTTTCTCTACCTTGCAGGGGTGCCTTGAGCTGAGATAACATATCCCAGTATTTGACTTGGTGTTTTCCAAAGAAGCACTTCTTAGCATTGAGTCTGAGTCCTGAGCTTCGGATGGTATTGAATACTTTACAGAGGTCTTGCAAATGTTGCTCGAATGTCTTGGAGTAGATGATTATATCATCTATGTAGACTAGCACATTTCTCCCAATAAGATCCCAGTAGACATGGTTCATAATTCATTGGAATGAGGCTAGGATATTGCAGAGTCTAAATGACATTTGAAGGTATTTATACTGTCCTCATCTGGTGATGAAGGCCATCTTGCAGACATCTTCCTTGGCAATGAGGATCACTTGGAATCCTTGGAACTGATCAGTGGTGGTCATATACTTGGCTTTTCTGAGAGCATTGAGGAGGGCATTGATTCTTGGCAGGGGGTAGGCATCTTCTGTAGTGACTTTGTTGAGTTTTCTGAAGTCCATGACTAGTCTCCATTCTCCTTTCTTTGGCATGCTAATTGCTGGTGAAGCCCAGGGGCTCGATGAGGGTCTGATAACTCTGTTTCATAGTATTTCATCTATATGTTATTGTTTGAATTTGATCAAGTGGTGTGGTGTTCAATAGGGGCATTGTCAGATTGGTTTCATGTCTCCAGTATGTATAGGGTGCTCTCCATATTGGTATGGTGGGAAGTTATTATATGTAGTGGTAAATATATCCTTATACTCTTCTATCAGCTCCTGTATCTGTTGTTGCTGGTCCTTGGTTAGAGTTGTCTCGATATTGATGGCTTTGATTGCTGAGCTTGCTGAGTCTTCCTCTCTGGTACCGTCAATCTCACCAGAGAGGGCCTGCCATTTTCCAAAAATTCATAGACTTCTTTCTCATAGATATCTATCAGTGGTTCGAAATATCCCAGTGTTGTTCCTTTGGGGATGGTGATCACCTCGAAGCCCATATTTCTGATAGGGATATAGATTGGCGACATCTGGTCATGAATTCGTTCCTTGGCCAAGAGCAGGTGATACTTCTCTCAGAGCTCCATTGATGGTTTGAAAATCAAGCTATTGGCTTCCATCCGAAGGTATACATCAAGGCCTCATTGCTGATATGGCTGCAGGATGATTTCCTCTCTTGCTCAGATGGGGCGGCAGATGTGGGACCTCATTTGCCTAAACTGGGCAACTCTTGCTACATGGACCTCGACAGGTGGTGCCTGCAAGTCCCTGTTTGTGCTTCCAAAGCCTCCTTGTCCTCTCTTAGTACTGTCCAGTTACTCTTCCTCTTGAATGGTAGGTTGTGAAGTCTTGATGAAGAGGATCTGGCAGAGGGGCTTCAAGGGGTTGAAGTATCAGTGATGCCTTCCATGGTTATGGATAATGACTTTCAAGGAGCCTCGGTAGTTTTAGTCAATGACTTCTCCTTTGATGGTGATTCCTTTGACTGCCAATGATGATCTTGATGCTAGTTGACCATAGAGTCCTAGTGGTATAGCAAGTGCAATCTGTAGATTAAAGGTCCTGGTACTTCTTGGTCAGATTGTTGACTGGTAGGGGAGGCATAGATCATATCCGACCAATCCTTCTGTTTGTGCAAGAGGTGGCTGTGCCCAGGGTGATAGTAACTTGACTTGAACAACTGGCTGTATCTTGAGAAATGGCTCTCTAGCAGCTGCAATCACAGGTGAGAACTCCATTCATTCTGGCTGGAAGAAGAGCCAATGCACTCCTGTCTTCGGGTTTCTTGTGTAGTTGAATCTGGTTCTTCCAAGGGGGTCCAGGGCTTCCATGAGGGTGAAGGCAAGGTTGACTCCTTCTTTTCCTTAGTGTGGGTGGCAGTACCAGCAGATGATAGCGATAACTTCCAGAGATAGGTCCCAAATGGTGGTCTTGTTTTTGGCTTCGCAGCCTCCTTCATGGTTGATCTTCTTGCACTTCCAGCAGACCCAACGAATTCTAGGTTTTTGGAGGGTGGGATCCTTTCTCTTTACTCAACTTCTGTGGACATCTTTGCTGAGGTAGACACTTCAATGTTTGCACCAATAGCAAGTGAAGGTCTTTCCACAATTGCAGTGCCTCTTCTTAACAAAGCCTTCATTTCATTCCTTGACCTTCTTGCTGGTGGGGTACCTCTTCTAATACTTGTCATAGGTCGGCAGAGTAACTTGAAGGGCTCGGGTAATAGTGTAGATACTGTTGCTATCTCTTTCGATGGTGAGGGTCTCCATGGGTTGACAGGAGAGGACCTTTTGCTGTTCTTGGTAAGTCTTCTTGAAGGTCTTCAAGGTTGGGGGCTGAGCTTGGCTGTGGACTGGTACCTTTCTCAATTCATCTTTATCACTAATTGTTGGCATTGGTACCTTCCTAAGATCCAGGGCTCAGTAGATGTTGCAATCATCTCTTGGTGAATAGAAGCAGTTGAAGTGCTTGCACATGCCTAGGTGGAAGGCTCGTGAAATCTGGTTTTCTATCAGTGGGGATGGTGGTTGTATGGATGGTCCTGCGAAATCAAATACTGCTCTTTCATTGTTGGCTCTGTCGATACTTGCTGCTAGACCTTTGATGTCAATGACTCCAACAAAGGGTTCTTCTGGCTCACTATCTTGATCTCTTGGGGCATCAAAGTCACTTTCCATTTCTTGCAGGAAATTTGCTTCACTCTCATCTTCTTCCTCAGTAGTGGTAGGTGTGTCACCATGTCCTTGCCATTTGGTCTCGGGAACTGAACTCGCTTTCCTTGATAATCCTCTTGACTCGATGGGTACCTTGTGCTTCTGTCCATGGATGGAGAAGACTAGGAGTTGCCTTCTGATATCCACATTGGCTCCAACTTGGTGCATCCAATCTGTTCCCAAGATCAGGTCATAGGAGGTTGCAGGAGTCACAACAGCTTGAGGTACATTGAGGCAGGCTTTTCCTACTTGAATGGGGATATCTTGTACAAGTCCGAGGGGGGTAGATGCTGATCCATCTGCCATGATGACTCTTGCTTTGGTTCCTTCGTCAATTCCCCAACCAATTCTCTCCAACATCCTTTGAGTGATGATACAGACTGCTGCTCTGGTGTCAATAAGAATTTGGGCATTTTCTCCATGCACCTTTCTGCTCGCAAGTCTTGTGGATTGATGTTCCTGTTGCCGATTTTCATGCACTGCATAGATAGTGCTAGGCTCTTGTGTATGTGGTCCCTGGACAGGAAGTCTCTTGGTATCTTCCTTGGCTTCCTTCAGGAATTTCGCCTAACTTCTGGGGCATTCTTGAGGACTTGCTTGAGGGTGAGGCCTGCATTCTGTTGACAGATCTGGTCCCAAAGAGAGGCTGCTGCATGAGGTTTGCTGCTCCTTCGATGTTTGGTTCCTTGGAGGTGAGGTCTCTCATTCCTGATAGGCATCTCATCTGCTGAGGACTCCACACTCATGTGCTCATCTTCTTCAAGGTCAGGCAGGGAAGTAGTCCTTGATGCTCTTGATGGTCCAGCTTCAGGCTCAGGGGTGTCTCTTCTGACTTACTTGTCATTTTCCAGGGGAGTGTCTGAGAAGAAATGGCCATGCCTCAGGTGCTTGCCTGTAGATACTGTCACTGGTAGTGGGGGTGGAAGTGGGGTCCTTGGTGGTCTTCTTCATTCTCTAGTCTGTGCATGGGCGGCATCCCAAGTCACTTTGGATGGGAAGGCTTTGTAGTACAGATAGATGTCATCTTGTCCATGAAGCCAGGCTGCTTCTTCTTCTATTTCCCATGTCTATTCATCCATCTGAATGAGGTTGACATTTCTGTCATTGGACTGGGTAGCTTGTTTCCTTGGGCAGTGCCTCTGGATGTGGCCTTTATTTCTACAGTAGAAACAGGTAGGGGCATAGAGACCTGTTGTAGCTGGACCTGCAGTTGCAGCTGAGAGTGCCTGAGAAGAACTCTTATTGTCTTATTGTCAGTAGTCTGACCTGTTATCATGATGGTAATCTTGTTGTCTTCCACTTTGATTCTTCAGCTGTGCCACTGCAATGGCTAAGTCTTTCATTTATTTAGTAAGCATGGTCATTGGGTCTTCCTGAACTCTTGGTGGCTGCTGCTGTTGCTGTGGCTGTTGACTGAATTGGACTTGGGTCGAGGGTGGGGGTCTGTTCTCGTAGTTGGCCAACCGGGCCCTGAGGAATGCATTCTCTTATTCTGCTGTGGTAGATCCTCAAGGTCTTGGAGGTTCAGCTCTAGCTGGCTCTCAGTGGTCTTACTGGGCTGGTCTGTAGTCTGCTTCCCAACATCCTTGCACTCCAGCAACTTGCTGCTTGATACTTCGATAACCCATCCTAATGACTTGCCTTCTGAGTTCTGGGTATAGGCCATTGAGGAAGGTAGTGGATGCCAATGCCAGTTAGACTGCAGGCTGCAGATTTGCCTTGATCATCTGTACTTAGATCCGATGGTAGAAACTCTTTGGGGTTTTATTGACAGCTTGCATCATGTAGGTCAGAGCTTCTTGTACTTCTTGTTGGCATTCAAGATCATTGAACTGGACACAGAGCCAGTTCTTATGGATGGTGTATCTTTGTATATGATTTCCATATAGTGCAAGGTAAGCTTCTTGTTCTGCTCTATGGATTTCTCCTCCATTATGTTTGGCTTGATTGTATCTCTGGAGGGCTGGGCCTCTCAAAAGTAACTCCACAATGCTGAGTTTTCTTTCTGCATCTCATCACTTGGCAGCTGCTTGTACTTCGATTTCTCCAATGAACTCCTCAATATCTTCATTATCTGCACCATAGAACTTCTGTAAGTAGTTCATATCTGGCTCGTCTTCACTGTTCTCACTGTCTGAGACTGGTTCAGGGATAGTGTTTCTTGATGGTCCTTGTGGGGAAGGAGAAGGTGCTCAATGTATAGAGGGTACAGGCAGAGAGTGGTGCCTTAGTGGTGTAGGGGATCTGGGTCTGCTGAATAAGGCTGGGGTGTAGGTTCTTGAGGATGGTGATCTCCTAATTGACTGGTAAGGGCTATCAAATGCTGAGTTTCCAAGAGAAGTGATGTTCCTTCTTTCTTATGGATAGTGGCAGAGGGTAAGGGACCAAGAGACTGAAGTTTGGACAATTGGTGGTGCAAGTGGACTGATATAATTGATGGTGGATTCATCTGCCCCTTGCAGCTGTGAAGTAGTGGGGTCTGGGTTGCTATCAGTATGATAGTATAGGTTGAACTCATCTTGTAGATTGTATGGATGATAGTCCTCTTCTCCTTCAGATGTTTCAAAGTAAACTCAGTCTAAAGGGGTGGCTCAATTGACAGCTGTAATGATATAGTTGCTCCAGTCAGAGTTCTTCCTATAGATTCGGGTCTGATACTCTTCAGGGAGGTCTTCTTCTAGGTCTTGAAGCTGAAGGGGTTTCGGTTGTCCTCTGAGTTGTCTTCTCTCCCTTGAGGTCAAGCTGTAGTCTGGGTCACTTTTGTTCTTGGATTCGATTTTCTGGCTGCTGTTTCTGAGTAGGGTCTTGACTGCTGTCCTGACAATAGTGTGGGCCTTCTTTTCTGCTGAAGAGGGCTGTCTCTGAACTTGATGCTGACTAGATTTTCCTGGAGTCTCCAATGTAGATAGCTACTGGGTTCTTAAGCCAAAAGGTCAAGTCTTTAGAAAACTATTCCCAGTTGAGCTCCCAAAATGTGGCATGTGATTTGTATAACTATAAGCTTTAAGCATGGCCCAATGTGCCACTTGATGAAGTGTGGTATAATATATTGAGATGCATTTGCAGTGATTATGAGTGATGGTCATGTGATCAGATCATTTGAAATGTCAGCAAAGTCAGTAGTCGATGGTTGATGATGATGGCTCAGTTGTTTAGTGGATAATAGATGGACGATGGCTCAAAAGGCAGGTTGATTAATGTGGGTGAGGCTGTATCTTGAATATGTAGAGGGTCCATGATGGTTGGTCGATCAGTTGGTAATTCTTAGTATGGCGCAGTATGGGTAAAGAAAACAGAGATTGATAGCTCGTCCGTCTTGACTTGTTAACTTCGATAACATTGGGTGAATGGCGACTGTGCTGGCTGCTTCTGGCTTTCTCAAGCTAAGTATTCCTGGGTTCCTTGGGTCTTTATACTTGAATATATGGGTATCGAATCTTGAATACGGGGGGTGAATGCATGGTCCGAATGGGCAGTCCAAATGCATGGCTGGGTCAAATGCGCAGTTGGTCTGAATGCAGAATCTCAGTGATGGTTTCCTGGTGGTTAACTTGAACTGAATGGAGTGGTCTTTCCTGGCAGCTTTCTTTAGCAGTTTCTTGGTGGCGGTCTTGAACTTGAATACTCATAGCAGTCGATTTTCTTAACTTGGTAGTGGTTTCCTGGCAGCGGTCTTACAAGAGAAATTCTTTAACTCAAACCTCAAGCAATCGTTGCTCTAGTTGTCTTGTTCTTAGAATTCCAGTCTCTTAGAGTCTTTTCCCAAAGTTTCTCAAAAACTTAAGTTAGTTGCGAACTACTTTTCTGCAAAACCAATTGACTGAGGTTTATTCACTCTAAGTATACAGGTTATTTATACAAGTTTGCTCATACAGTTGCTATCTGTAGTTAACTATAGTGTGGCTGCTACATTACATGGCTAAGTATGCTATTGGCCTGCAGGCTGTGAGGTGTAGTGTCTTATGTTATCAGTGACGTCAGGTAGTTATTCTGAAAATGGTCATGTCAGTGAGCATTGCTGAAAATGGTTGTGTGTTTGAGCATCGCTGAAAATAGACGTGTGTTTGAGCATCACTGAAAACAGACATGTGCTGATGATAAGATGTTTGGGGTGGCTATCTGTATGGGGTTAAACTATAATATGCTTGTGTGGGGGTATTTGTAAGCAAAAGGAGATGCTGATCTGTACTTTAAAGGGTATAGTACCCTTTGTCAGTAGAAAACAAGTCATCTTGTGTAACTTCATCATTCTGTTCCTTGAAAGGGAGAAGTGCCAGCCAAGAGGTGAGGGGGTAGAATAGTGGCCAATCATCTTCAACGATGTTCTCCAATCCTTGAACAGCTTGGATGTGGACAGAGGACTGATAGACTCTCTATTGCTCTTCTTCTTCTGAGGACTCGCCAGCTTCAGTGTCAGAAGAGGTTGCTTCAGGAGTGGGGTCTTGGAGTTCTTGAACCTCTTCTTCAAAGACAGGGACTTCTTGAGCTTCCTCTTGATTTGGCTCCCAAATGATATGATGTAAATTAAGGCTGACAGGATGGTGGGTAGCTGGGGTAGCTCCAGCAGGTACTTCCATAGTAATGAGTGGTCCTTCAAATATTTCCATAAGGCTCATGAGGTGACCTTGATGATTGTCTCAGAGGGGTGTAGTGTGGAAACCTGGCAGGGTGGGTTCGGTATCTTGGCTTCCCACAGTGACACGGTTACTATCAATATGGTTGGCTACTTCAGCTTCTATCCAATTGGCTTTCTTGGCTGATAGGCAGGCAAGGTTTCCCATGATTACTCCTTGCAAATGTGCTATAGCTCAGGGGATGTAGTGGAATATCTGGTGGATGCAGAGAGCTTTCTTGATCAGATGGCCCATGGTTAATAGTTCAGTAACAAGGTCTTCCCAATCATCTTCTTGGGTCTTTTTGTGAAGGCGGTGTCTGATTTCATAGTCATGCCAGAGAGTCATCTTTTTTTTTTT
>RQIL01006609.1:0-12430 GCA_003951145.1 Jimgerdemannia lactiflua
TTTTTCTATAGACTGTAGCTCTATTTATTAACTATCTATGACATTGCATGTATCCTCATACTACACTAGTAGCCTCTTCCCAATTCTACCCTATCTCATCTCCTCCATCACTTACCCCCCAACTCCTATCCTTACAAACACAACCTCCCCATCTGCAACTTATACCCTCTCCACACTCTTGTTACATATGGTCTCAACCAACTTCTGATGGCAGCCCCCCTGTGGACCCCACCCTTTCTGCCACCCTGATAGCAAGTCAACTAGTAATCCCTCCCACCATACCACCTTCTCCTCCTTTAACATCAGTCTGCCCTCCTCAAACACCATCTGCCAGTGACCTGCAAGCTCTACCCATATCGCCAAGGCCCACCCCAGCATGAGCCATTCATCCCCAACACCCCCCAGCATTCTCTTCTTTAACACCTCCCAGCAACCAATCTCATGACTCCTGTAGCACCCACCCAGCCTACCTCCCACCACCTCTCAGAGCCCATCCAGTACCTCACACTCTCTAAGCCAATGTTCTGGGGTCTGCACCACCCCCCCTCCTGCTCTACTCCTTGGTACTCCTCACACTCAAAGGCCCCTCCTGGAACCAGATGACCTGACCTGAAGTTCAACATTATACATATTTCGCCTTAGCACTCTCCACCACACCACTCAAAACTTGGGGGGTAGTCACTTCTTTGTCTCCATACCCCAGGTCCATAGTCCTCTCCAGTCTCACTCCTCTCCGATCCCCACTCACTGTCATCCCTCTGGCCAAAGGTCCTGTCCTATACTACCCTGACTTTCCACTCCATCCTCCAGAGTATCATTTTTCTTCTGTCAACTACTTGTTTTTTCCTTTTCTTGTAGTGACTATATAGGCCTCTTCTTCTTACTCTTCCTCTATCTCAGAGTGGACACTTTTGTAAATATTGATGGAAATTCTGATCTTCCTTCCTCAATAGACAATCTGCATCTTTTGAGCACTGAGGTTGATCATTGCCTTGGCTTTGTGAAGCCATTGATTGCTGATAAAGATATCATAGTTGGTTGCATTAATGATGATGACATCACTGGGATGGTAGCTTCTCCAAACTTGATTGATATATCTCAGATCTTCCCCAGAGGTGTTGTTTATATTCCATCAGCTGTGACAAATACCAGTTTGGTGGCTTCTTCTATTTCCCAACCCAGGTGGTCTACTGCCTTTTTGGTAATGAGACATCCTCTAGCTTTTGTATCAATAATGGCCTCAAAGACTTAATCTTCAATTTGGCAGATGGTATAAGCTGATGTCTTCCAATTGTCTTCACTCTCTTTACTTGAGTCTTCTTGAGCATTGTTGGCTTCAATGATTCTTCAACCTTGGTTCTTTCCTATATCAGAAATTCCTGTTCTTATTTATTATCTGAAAATTGGAATTTCTGCCAGTTGACTAAAGGTTGCATTGATCTTTTAATCCTTGAGATCCTTGAAGATATCATACTTGAAAGTCTTGGTCTTGCACAACTTCTACTCCTTCTTTCCTTCACTTGATAGAGTGGTGTTCTGGATTATATCCTCTACTATTTGTTCAAGCTCAGCATCTTGTTCCAACTCCATATCTTGGTTAGTCTCACTTTGCTGAGTCTCTTTTTTGATGGCTACTTCTGATCACTTTGTCTGTGCTTGGGTCTTCTTTGGAGACCTGCCTGCAGGCTTCTTGTAAGGAGTAACTCAGGTGTCTTTCTTGCTTGAGATAGCAGGATAAGCTTCCCATTCCTCCTGCTCTTCCTCTGATTCTCCAATATCCTTAAAGGTGATAGTGTTTGTCTGTTCTTGATTCCTAGCTGCATTGCTTGATTGGGCTTTGTGCTTGGTTTCTGCCATACAATCTGAGATATAATGGCCTTCTTCTTTACATTTATAGTATATTACTGATCATTTTTCATTCATGGCAGCAAACTTCTATACTGGCTACTTCTTGAACTCCTTGATTATATCACTGAGATGTGCAGTCATTTCTACAAACTATTTGGTCAGTTCCTCCATTAGATCAGCCTTTCTTGGTTCTTGAGGTAGTGGTTATTATTATTGAGTATTTCTATTGACTATGGCAGTTGGGACTATATGGATATTCTTTGGTTCAATTTTTACTCTAGTTACTCTTTCCATTGTATGGTCTTGTAGATATCTGACAGTCCAGTATCTTTAGGCATAGGTGACTTTCTGTGCCAGGTTTAGTACTTAGAGTGGATCAGATGGCTAAGGTGATTTCTTGGTAGATATCTTTTATAAAGGTATTTTTGGCCACCTGGTCTTGAACTGCATTAGGGTAGTCAGCAAGGACTATTTAATGCTGGATCCTTATATAGAATATATTTGGGTCTTCAGATATTCCTTAATAGATGGTATTTAATTGATCCTTGAGAGCTTATTTGATTTTATTGATATAGTAGATGTTTTGGAGCCAGGTCTTCATGGCTAACAGTACTGCTGGATCATCAGTCTCTACATAGTTAACTATAGTGAAGGTGGCTCTTGCTGGGCCTTAGAGGCTAACAAGGAGTAGGGCTACATACTGTACTGCCATTAAGGTTCTAATAGCAGTATACTGCTCAAAATTATCAATGAAGGTAATAATTAATTCATCAGAGATATATCCATAGAATATGAGTGGTCTTATATCCATTCTGTCTAATTGTATTATGTGGGTTCTTGTAGCAGTTATTCATTGTTCAGCTTGAAAGTAAGGGATTCATCTTAAATCTCCAGCCAATAGGCACAAAGTTGTAATATAGCAGATGCTAAACTTAGCAAGTACATCAGATTTTTTTATCTTGAATTCTTATCTTCTTGACTCTCAGAGTCAGTAGTTCCTTGAGGCTGAATGTGTTTAAGAGATAATCCTAAAGGTCCTTTATTAGTATATTTATTCTTTTTCTAACACTTTTGATCTGAGGTTTATTTACTCCAAGATACTGAGATATTTATACAAGTTTGCTAACTATGTAGTGGCTAAGTTATGTGGCTAAGTTATGAGTCATTTTTCCATTATCAAAATGAGTTACTATATCAGGTCTTCAATTTCAACATTGGTGAAATGTTTTAGACATTCTCAAAATTGAGGACTGCTAACTATAAGACTATACTAATTTGGGACTGGTTGCGATTAAATATCTATTTCTTATTCCTTCTTCCAAATTTGGCTCTACCATCATAATAGATTTGTGTACTAATTCTGCTAAGTTATGAGTCATTTCAATATTGTTGAATGCTATATTATATCAGGTCTTCAATTTCAACATTGTCAAAATGTTTTAGACATTGTCAAAATGCTATACTATATCAGGAATTAGATTCAAGTACCACATCAAATGTCTTCTCTTGATTCTTGTTACTATTTTATACTGTATATTACATCTTTTCCCTAAATAGGTTATTATTGACACAAAAATACCTATTCAAATTCCTATAATGTTTATATATTTGTTCCCCCTATATGGACATATTTATGATATATCCATAATGTTTTCAAGGTCCCAAAATCTTCAAATAATTAATATGGGCAGCAGTTCAGATGACAGGTTTTCCAAAGATTGGATGGTATTCTTCACTCAGGTAGTTCATATATAATATCTTTTTTAATTCTCTGGGTCAGTCCATTCATATGTTAGGAGGTATTCATATGTTGGGAGGCATTCATATGTTTTCAAAAGTCAGATAATGGCATCTTTTAGCATTCTTTAAATAATTAACTCAGGTAATATCTTTTTAATTCCACAGGGCAGTCTATTCATTTGTATATCATTAAAAGTTGGATGATGGCATCTTCAAAAGTTGGGTTGGTGATGGCATCCTCAAAGGTCAGGCAGTATTCTTCACTTGAGTAGTTTGTATATGATATCTTTTTAATTCTCCAGGTTGGGTCTATTCATTTGTTGAGATGGTTTGTTTATGATGGACAATATTTGTATATCAGATGAGTGATGGTGTCTTCAAAAATCAGGGTGATGGCATCTTCAAAGGTCAGATGAGTGATGGCATCTTCAAAGGTCAGGTGAGTGATGGTATCTTCAAAGGTCAGAGTGATGGCATCTTCATATATTGTCAACAGATGATAATGATTTGTATCTTCAAAAGTCAGATGGCATTCATATATTATCAAAGGTCAGACAATAGTTTGTATTTTCTTTTCTCTATGGCAGTCCTTTAAATAGCAGTCATTCAGTATTTTTGGCAATTGATTCTTATAATATTGTCTCTCAAACTAAGGAGTGATCCAGCCATTACCAATGATGTATCCTTCCAGAGCATTGTTCATACCAACAGTTCACAAAAATGAGGCTTACAATCAGAACAACCAATTAACACAGATGGCACAGACAAACAATGTCTTCAAAAATTGAGTGGTTTATATATTGTCTTCTTCAAAATTGAGTAGTTGTGGCAGTCTATACAGTGGTCTGTTCAGCATGTGGTTCATTCAGCATTTTCAATGATTAATTCTTATAATGTTGTCTTTTGAACTAAGGAGTGACCTGGCTATTAACAATGATGTGTCCTTCCAGAGCATTGTTCAATACTGACAGTTTACAAAAATGAGGCTGATAACTAGAACAACCAATTAATGCAGATGGTACAGACAAATAATGTCTTTAAAAATTAGGTGGTTTGTATATAATATTTTCAATTTTGTGGTCAAAAGTAGAGCAGCAGTTTGTTTGTAACAGGCAGCATTTGTCTTCTTGTGTGGTGGCGGTCCATACAGCAGTCCATTCAGTATGGCAGTTTGCCTTTTTGGCAATTAATTTGTGTAACATTGTCCCTCGAACTAAGGAGTGACCTGATCAATAATGTGTCCTTCCAGAGCATTGTTCAATATTGATAGTTTACAGAAATAAGACTGATAACTGGAACAACCAATTAACAGCAGATGGTACAGACAAACACTATGTGCAATATGACATCTATATGGCAACAGTGGTGGTTATTCATTTTTCAGCTTAAAAGTGAGAGATTCATCTTGAATTACCAGCCAATGGGCACCAAGTTTTAATATAGAGAGCATAGACCTTGGTAAGTTGGATAGATTTGGAAGGAGGAAAGAGTATATAAAGAAGACTGATTATGCTGACTGAACTGAGCTATACTGAGGTTTATTTACTCTAAAAAACTGAGTTATTTATACAGATTTGTATGCTAATTCTGCTAAGTTATGAGTCATTTCAATATTATCGAATGCTATACTATATCAGGTCTTCAATTTTAACATTGTTGAAATGTTTTAGACATTGTTGAAATGCTATACTATATTAGGAATTAGATTCAAGTACTATGTCAAATGTCTTCTCTTAATTCTTATTTCTATTATACTATATATTACAACAGATTTGTATACTAATTCTGCTACTATGAGGCTAAGTTATGAGTCATTTTGAAAGTGTCAAAATTATTTCAATATTGTTGAAATGCTATACTATACTAAGAATTAGATTCAGATACCATGTCAAATATATTCTCTTGATTCTTGTTTCTATTTCATACCATATGTCACATCTTCTCTCTGAATAGATTATTTTTGATACAAAAATACCTATTCAAATTTCTATATTGCAATGTTTACATATTTATTCCCCCTATATAGACATATTATCAGTATCAAAATGTTTTTTGAGGTCCCAAAAGTCTTCAAATAATTAATTCAGGCAGTGATAGGGTCTTTTAAAAATCAGGTGGTGGCATCTTCAATAGTTCATTTATATGTCATCTCAGGTGGTTTAATTATGATGAGCAGTATTTGTATATCATCAAAAGTCGGATGAGTGATGGCATCTTCAAATATCAGGTAGCATTCTTTACTCAGGCAGTTCTTATATCATCAAAAGTTAGATGATAGCATTTTCAAAAGTCAGGAGGCATTCTTTAAATAATTAACTTAAGTAATAGTTCAATGTCTTTTAATTCTTTGGGGTGGTCCATTCATATATTGGATGAGTGATGGCATCTTCAAAAGTTGGAGTGACAGTATCTTCAGTTCTCCAGGGCAGTCCATTCTGTTCATATATCATCTCAGACAGTTTGTATATAACATCTTTTTATTCTTCAGGGCGGGTCCATTTGTATATTGTCTCAGACAGTTTATATATAATATCTTTTTATTCTTCAGAGTGGTTCATTTATATGTTGAGAGGTGTTCATATGTTAGGAGTCATTCATATGTCAGGAGTTGTTTATATATCATCAAAAGTTAGATGATGGCATCTTTTAAATAATTAACTTGGACAATATCTTTTGATTCTCTTTGTTGGTCCATTTGTATGTTGAGAGGCATTTTTATATTGTCAAAAGTTGGATGACAGTATCTTTCAAATAATTAACTCAGGTGATAGTTTATATATAACATCCATAGTGGTCCTTTGCATAGCAGTCCTTCATATAGTGGTTTGTTCAGTGTTTTCAACAATTAATTCTTATAATGTTGTTCCTCAAACTAAGGAACAATCTGGCTATTAACTCAATGATATATCTTTCAAGAGCATCTATTGTTCAATACTAATGATTTACAGAAACAAGACTGACAACTGGAACAATCAATTAATGCAGATGGCACAGACAAACAATGTCTTCAAAATTCAGATAGCAATGATTTTTCCAGTGGTTTTCTTTGGGTGGTGGTATGTTCATATATCATCAAAAGTTGGATGATGACATCTTCAAATAATTAACTCAGGTGATGGTTCATATCTTTTTTTCTCCATGGCAGTTCTTTACATAGTGGTAATTTGTATAGTAATCTATATAGTGGTTTATTTGTCTTTTTCAAAATTGGGTAGTCTGTATAGCAGTCCATTCAGCATAGTGATTTGTTCAGCATTTTCAGCAATTAATTCTTATAACATTATCTCTTGAACTAAGGAGTGACCCAGCTATTAATTTAATAATGTGTCCTTCCAGAGTATCTATTATTCAATACCAATAGTTCACAAAAACAAGACTGATAACTGGAACAACTAATTAATTGCAGATGTCACAGATAAACACTATGTGTGATATAATGGTCTATATAGTAATAGTTGTTTAATTTTTAGCTTAAAAGTGAGGGATTCATTGTCTTGAATTATAAACTAATGGATAACAAGTTATGATGAAGAGGATGCAAAAATCAGTAAGTTGGGGGGGGGATTTAGAAATAGTGAGAGAGAAAGAGTATATAAAGAAGACTGACTATACTGACTTTATTCACTCTAAAATACTGGGTTATTTATACAGATTTGTACACTACTAATTCTGCTACTATGAGGCTAAGTTATGAGTTATTTTGAAAGTATTGAAATTATTTCAATATTGTCAAAATGTTATATTATATCAGAAATTAGATTCAGGTACTATGTCAAATATCTTCTCTTGATTCTTATTTTATTTCATATCATATGTTACAATAAGTATTATAATTTTTATAGACATATTTATCTGCTATACAGATTAAGAGATATATACTCTAAAAGTAAAATAGTTTATAACTTAAGTAGTGTCACGTAGAGTGCGCAGACCTTGGTAAATTGGATGGATTTTTGTATGGGAGAAGGAGTATAATAAAGAACTGAACTGAGCTCATTTATTCACTTTAAAATACTGGGTTATTTATACAGATTTGTGCACTAATTCTGCTAAGTTATGAGTCATTTCACCATTTGGTGAAATAATCTTGCTACTTGGCAGAATACTATACTATATCAGGAATTAGATTCAGGTACCACCTGATTCTTGTTTCTATTTCATACCATATATCACATCTTCCCCCTAAATAGGTTATTTTTGACACAAAAATACCTATTCAAATTCTTATAATATTTATACATTTGTTCCCCCTATATGGGCATATTTATAATATATCCAAGATTCATTCGGGCAGTGGTTTGGGGTGATGGCATCAAAAATCGGGTGGTGGTGTCTTCAAATCGGGTGGCGGCATCTTCAAAAGTCGGGGTGATGGTGTCTTCTCTCAGGCAGCATTCTTCACTCGGGCAGTGCATATACAACATCTTTTAATTCTCCATGGTGGTCCATTTGTTCGTATGTCAGGAGAGTGGTCCATTCATATGTCATCTTGGGCAGTTTATTTATGATGAGTGGCATTTGTATATCATCAAAAGTCAGACAATGGCATTCTTCACTCAGGCAGTTGACAGCATCTTCAAAGGTCGGACAGTGATAGTTCGGGTGGTGGCTTATCTTCAAAGGTCAGGCGACAGCATTTTTAAAAGTCAGGTAATACTTGTCTTCAAAGGTTGGGCAATGGTGTCTTCAAAAGTCAGATAATGCTCGTCTTCAAAAGTCGGGTGACGGCGTCTTCTCTTGGGCAGCATTCTTTACTTGGGCGGCATTCGTATCTTCAAATAATTAACTTGGATGACAGTTCATATATGATGTCTTTTCTATTCTCCATGGCAGTCCTTTGCATGGCAGTTTGTTCGGTGTTTTCAGTGTCTTGGCGATTAATTCTTATAACATTGTCCCTTGAACTAAGGAGCGACCTGGTCAATGATGTGTTCTTCCAGAGTATTGTTCCTACTGAAAGTTCATATAAACAAGGCTAATAACCGGAACAACCAATTAACAGTGGCATTCTTCAAATAATTAACTTGGGTTATTGATAGTTCATATCTTCAATTTTCCATGGCAGTCCTTTGCATGGCAGTTTGTTCAGCATTTTCAGCATCTCAGTGATTAATTCTTGTAATGTTGTCCCTTGAACTGGGGAGCGACCTGGTCAACAATGTGTCCTTTCAGAGCATTGTTCCTATCAATGGTTCACATAAACGAGGCTGACAACCAGAACAACCAATTAACAGTGGGGCAGCATAGACACAGACAAACAATGTCTTCAAAAATCAGAGGGCATTCATATGTCATCAAAAGTCAGACAATGGCATTCTTCAGATAATTAACTTGGGCGATGGTTCATATATGATGTCTTTTTGTGTAGTGGTGGTCCATACAGCAGTCTGTTTAGCATGGCAGTTTGTTCAGCATTTTCGGCAATTAATTCTTGTAATGTTGTCACTCGAACTAAGGAGCGACCCAGTCAATGATGTGTCCTTCCAGAGTGTTGTTCCTACTGATGGTTTACATAAATAAAGCTGACAACTGGAACAACCAATTAACACAGATGGCACAGACAAACAATGTGCAACATGATGGTCTGTATAGTGGCAGCAGTGGTGGCAGTAGTGGCAACAGTGGCAGTTGTTCATTTTTCAGCTTAAATGTGAGGAATTCATCTTGAATTACCAGCCAATGGGCACTAAGTTATAACATAGGGTGCGCAGACCTTAGTAAATTGGATGGATTTTTGTGTGAAGGAAGGAGTATAATAAAGAACTAAACTGAGCTCATTTATTCACTTTAAAATACTGGGTTATTTATACAGATTTGTGCACTAATTCTGCTAAGTTATGAGTCATTTTACTATTTGGCGAAATAATCTTGCCACTTGGCAGAATACTATACTATATCAGGAATTAGATTTAGGTACTACCTGATTCTTGTTTCTATTTTATACCATATGTCACAGTAGCTAAAGAAAACTAATGATGGTATAATTACTATATACCATTAGGTTAATTTACCAAAAGAGCAATTACTAAAAGAATAACTACTAAAAGAGTAACTACTGAAAAAGTAATTACTAAGACAATATTTAATATAGAAGTAATAATTAGTAATAATATTCCTAGTGATCAAATAAAATACTTTTTAAAAGTAACCATTTGAAAATTATTCTTGACTATTACTAGTACCAATACTATCTAAGTTAAGGATAACTGAGATTAAGAATGATAGTAAAATCTCTAGCAATGAGAAATTCTTATCAAAAAAACAAGAATTACTGAAAGAACAACTACTAAAAGTACAATAACTACTGAAAGAGCAACTACTAAAAGAACAATAACTACTAAAAGAACAATTACCAAAAGAGTCCAAGATATCTCACTATGAGTATATAAATCTCTCTAATGGAGTAAATAAGAATATAGATAAATCTCTCATTAGAAATAATACTTGAGAATAAGAATAAGTATATCAAAGAAATACTAAACTATATGATCAATCAGAATGGTAATAGATTAAGTGGGAGCAGTATTCTTGTATCTGGCTCCTGCAATACCAATTGGAACCTTGATGACTAATGTTATGACAATATAATATTATTCTAAGCTTTATAGAGAATAATTTTTTAGGCCCTTAAAAGCCTTTTACGATATTTGTGATATCTACATACATCTTGCATTTTTACTGTACATTGGTTACATTGCAATTCTTACAGGTATTACTGATATTTCTTACTTACATCCCTCATTTATAAACAACCTAATGAACTCCCTTTTGATTTTACAGTATTACATAACATTGATGTATACCACCTACACAGCAACGATGAAATCCATCAACCCGGATGTTGGTTCCGACATCCTTTATCTCGAAATACTCTTTGTGAACTTTTAATTGTGATAAGCACTCTCCTGTTGCTACAAACAGTTTTAGTGATTGTGACTAAAGGAGAGTGAGAATGTAAGTAGTGACACTGGTGGCAAAGTTGAATCTTCATTAATTTGCACATCCTTTCCACGGCTACAGCTTTGGTGCTCTCTACCATTCCCCCTTAATTTACTGTTTGCGCTTCAAGGCGGAGCACTCTGCAGATAGCGCCGATCGCCCTTTCTGGGGACCCGGTAAGCTTACACCCTCGCTATTATCCCGCCTACTATTAGCCATTTACGCCATTGGTATACTCGTCATCCTGGGTAACATGGGTTTCTTCGAAGACGGAAGTATCTGTCAGTCTGCCGGTCGCTCCATTATTTTTCCCGTGCTTGCCATATTCGTTACAGCGATTCTGCAGGAGTTGTGGGCTGTTATAAGCAGAATGGCGAAGGGGTATAAGCCTAAGCTTGTTGAGATATGCCCCTGATCAAGAACCGAGTTAGGGTATTATTGGATGACAATGGTGGTACTCATATTGTTCGCCGGAGGTCTACTTTCCCAACCTTTTTGGGCATCGCAGCAACTCCATCTCGTAATCAACATAATTAGGACCTGGAGCCTCAAATTTTTTTGTTAAATAGTTAATAGTTCTGCAATCGCGTGATAATCACCCCCGATCATTTGTATGGATATATTAGTTATGCCGTTCAGGGCGAATTTGGGTGCACTAGTAGGTTGTTGCAATACCTTTATTACGGTGGTCACTCTTTTTTGAAATCGGCAGATTTCGGTCACTTCATGATTTATATGAATATGTTTAACTCTGTCGTGGCTTCCCTCAACGATTGTCTGCGGCGCTATATCTCGAATTCTTTATTCCAATTCATCCTCTTGGCACTAATTAGTGCGAAGTTGATTATGAAATTAAGTATTAATTCGAAGACAAAATCAATGAAAGCGAAAATAAATGATGGAGATGAGGATGGCGACGGTGACACTCTTGTGCTCACGAACTTTGAGATGTCACGCACGCAAATCGCAAAGTAACATGTCAGATGAATACAAACTAAACGGTGATAGACGCGGCAGTTGTGGCTTCGCACGAAAAATCGTATATACCAGTTCCGTCGCCCCAAATAGTCATAATTACGTAGAACGCACGCTCTCCATCTGATCCGAGCGCGGCTTCACAATGAAAATAAAGTTGGCAACGCTTCCGTTAGGAAACACTCCTGCAATACACAATTTTACTTCGTAAGTCAAGGTTTTTTTTTTTCCAGCATTCCGTTGTTGCGCCCCTTTCAAACCCCCACATTTCCCTATGCGCACTCCAAAAAGCCCAATTGAATACCAAACACGGCGTTATCGTGAACAGTTGCACGAAGGATGAGCTTCATTTTCAGTCAATCCCATCATCAAAAAACTCGGAAATCGTTCGGTGGATCGCTTTCGCCGAAATTGAGGTGTTGAGTATGTTAAACGGCGTGCCCGAATTGAACGGTTGTAACTTTTTGCTTGGACTGGTGCTTGTTTTTGAAATGGTACTTCAGGGGGAAGCGAAAAACTAAACACTGTGGCAAAAAGAAAAACCTCTCGAGAAGGCACTACATGGAATCTGCAAGATGCAATGCTCGTGGATCCACCAAAATGCTAATTCGGAAACGTCCCGTCCCGATTCTCCACATCCCGTCCAGATTCTCCACACCCCGCCCCGATTCTCCACACTCCACACCTCGTCCCGACTCTCCACGCCCCGTGAGGTTTGTTTTATTTTACTTTATTTTTTCGTCCGTATCTCATTTTGCCGGCGCCTCATTTAGACCGCGACAAAACTGAACATTTATAAAGGTATTTACACGACGCCAATTGTCCACCCGATACACATCCGTAACACGGTAAGTCTAGTGCTTCCTCATCTTCTGTTTCTTGATGTGAGCGCGCAATTGTACCTAAAAAAAAAAAAAAAAAAAAAAAA